>DWLH01000658.1:0-17699 GCA_018249795.1 Heliconius telesiphe telesiphe
GGTTAAGAGTATTTTTGATAACTTAGGGGAGGGGGGGGGGTCAATAATTGAAAAAAAACTGCTTACGTAATACTTGAGTAATTTACATTTTTCAGTTTTCATTTTTTTTGAAGAAAACTATAATGAAATTCGGAATGAAACCCAAAAAAAAATGTACCTTGAGACCCTAGGCTAATACCATGCAAAAGATCATCAATTTCTGTCTGGTAGTTTTTGCGAACAAATAAACCGACAGACAGACAGACAAGAATTCTGCTGAGTGGTTGTTTAGGTTCTATAATCGACATATTAACCGACTTAATTTTTTTTAATATCTTTTAAGTACAGAATTCACAAAGTATATCGAGCTCGAATTTGGCGTGTGAAACGGAAGTGTTTAATGGGAACAGTGTTTTAACACCAGGGTTCCAGGATCTATCTGCCTATTCTACTATGTGCGGGATGCAGCCTGAAGGTAAAAAAAAAGTATTCCAGTTTCACGCCGTATCCCACATATAGCAGGGTAGGCAGATGGAACGACACTTCGTGCCCCACTTTCCACCGAATTTTTTGAGGCATTGCGTGGTGAGCGGCGGAGCTCTACGCCGGGCTTTTGCCTTGGTGACAGAGCGAAGAAATGAAAATATTAATAAATAATAACTCATTCCCCCGAGTGAGGATCGATCCCACAACCATCGCGTTACAGTCACACCCTTGAGCCCCTGTACCACAACGCTTTCAATACTTAAATGTAGTGTCTTAACACTATGTTCATTCTGTCTACCCTGCTATATGCAGGATACAGCGTGAAGCTGATAAAAAAAAGAATGGTACTCTTCTCTTTCTTAGAGAGGAGTAAGTTGAAAATTTAAATGACAATTCGAAACGACTCTAATGTTTTAATTATTCATGCAAATGTATAAACTTCGAAAGAATATGACCAGAAAGATTTTATAAATATATTCTAAAGGTATGACGTTAGATGGTAATAGAGTGCCTTTTTGTTTTTAACTGGGACTTCACTTATGTTTTTTAGTCTCTTTTAGAAATACCTTTTATTGAACACGACATACAGTTTTTTTCTAGTTAAAGATAAATTTTATTTGTACGTATGTTACGTGTAAGACTTTTTATAACTACGTAACCCTAATATTTATTTATATATTTAGGGATCATTCATTGTGCAGTGTTGTTTTTTTATTAAGCCTTAACGTTGTATCTGGTATATAGCAGATTAAGTAATGTAAGGTTACGACACTCCATTTCCCACTTTTCGTCTACTTTACGACACATTTGGCATTGTTTGGCGTATCTCAACCTATTTTCTAGAAAAAAAGAAGAAAAAAGAGAAAATAATAATGAAATATTTATATAAAAATTTGAACGTAGCGGGACTCGAACCCGCGCCTCCTGGAAACCGACCGCTGCAGATCACTGCGCCACGACCGGCCTCAATATAATAATTCTTAATTAAATAAATAATTTAATAGTTGGGAACTAGAGGCCAGTCGTGGCGCAGCAGCACGAAGTGTGCCTGTAAAACCGACTGGTTGTAGGTTCGATCCCCGCTCGAGGAGATGAAATATTTTCCTAAATTTATATTTCCATTTCTTCGCTCTGGTGTCGTCTAAGCACAGCTTTGAGTTCTGCCACTCAACACGCAACGCCTCCAGAATTCGGCAGAAAGTGGGGAACGGAGTGTCTTAACACTAGGTTCCCTCTGCCCACCCTGCTGTGTGCGAGATACAGCGTGAAGCTGATTTGATTTGATTTAGTTGGGGGATTTGATTTAGCTGCTGTAGGGGTTGTTGGCTTGATTCCTACTCTGTTAGCTATTATCTTGTCTCGGTTTTGTTGAACAAAGTGCATGATATTGGGAAGAAATGATATTTAAAACTAATATACTTTGGAACTAATAGCGAGTGGCTCAGCGCGTGGCAATGGGACAGTGTCTGAAACTAAGCACGATGATTTATATTCCGATCCCTTACGGAAGTAATTATATTATTTAAAACTACTTTCACTGTCGTTGAATTCTGTCACTCAATACCTAATATATTATTTTTCAATACCTAATATAGTGTTAAATTATAATTTTTCAAATCATGGATTGTAGTAAAAAAGAGAAAAATTACAAATCACTTCGCCTGTTTTTTTTATTTATTTGTAAGCCTAGCCTATTTACCTAGGCAAAATCAAAATACGAAAGAATTTCACAAAAATGCAATTTGATGTTTAGTACATAATATGTGAAGAAAACCATATATTTATAAGAAATGAAGATAAATGAGCACATTTAAGAAACTTATTACACGAGTTACCACAAACTTTGTTATTCATTGAAAAATTGGTTGCGCGTAACTCAATTGTATCAGCGATAAACGTTGTAAAAGCTTTACGCATCACTTATTCATGAATATCCAAATTATTCTTTATATTATGTATACTATTAATTACATTTTAGGTACGTTATGTGTTGACTTACCAAAATAATTAGAAACTAGAAGTATTATGAACATATGTGAAAAATTACACATATTAAATAAAAAAAAAAAAAAAATAGTCTGACTATATGTTTTTTTATTTAAGTTATTTTGGAAATAAGTATTAGAATAGAAATGTTAGGTTAGTTACCATTTAAATTATATTTTTTTTATTTCATGTCGTTTTAGGACACTGCGTCCCTATTAAAATTTCATATTAATGAAATATTTAATATTTTCATTTCTCGCGCGGCGTTGAGTTTCGCCACTCAACACGCAATGCTTCCAGAATTCAGCAGAATGTAGGGAATGGAGTGTTTTAACACCAGTGCTTCATACTCTGCTGTGTACGGGATACAGCGTGAAGCTAATTTATAATTAAAACATATTGAAAATACTTACTTCCATTTGAGAAGACTAGACTAGCTGTTAAAGTAATAATAGTTAACGTTACAAATACTGAAACGTTCATTTTGACTTCAACAATAACTTGACAGATATACCATTTAATATTAAATGAAATACAATAACTACAACGCTTTCCTTTTAAGTCGTTCTTCATCAACCAATATCGTCACTTCTTAAGAGCCGCTTTAGATTGATAAAGTCACATTTTCACCATAAAATTAAACATTTCTATTTTAAGACTATCGCCACTCCCGACCCCAGAATTAGGTTTTTTTATACTTATGTTTTGTTACCTAATGTTAATTTGCAAAACTATTTTTGCTTTAGGAATTAGAATTTATACATGTACTGATTAAAAACTGTAATCAACTCATTACTTTGTGCTGTAAGTACCTTCTATTAATCAATTTATTGTATTTTATTTTTACTTTATCATCATTAGAGCATTACCGACCTGTAAGATATAATTGCTGAATAGTTATTTCCCTTTTAAACTAACAAAATTACGCTGATACTGACAGAGTTATTTGACAATACTAACATTTTCTATGATTAATTTAGCTAACATTTTTTATGACGTGAAAATACGTGAAAATCCTTATTTTCACTATATTTAGTGTTTGTTTTACATTTTCTTCCCAAAATGATTATTTATTTTTAAATAGATGACTGACTATATAAATGTATAGTCAACTAAAAATCCATTTAGTAGCTGTCATATAGAGAAATAGAAAATTCTTTCTAACGCAGACCTGAAAAGCGCGCGTGGCTACCGGCTAGCAACGACAGTTTTTCGACTTTTATTTGAACCAGTACCGCTAAATTATTACTAAAATGTTGCCACAAATAAAACTAAAAAATACACTACATAAAAGCCTCGTATGGCTTAAAAAATTCAATTTTCGTTACGTACGGTATCTCGTTTGGATTTACCAAATTGATTTCTGGACTATTAGCACTGTCCAAAAACCAAAGAAAGACATACATTTCGAAAGATTATATAATCTCTGGTTTTGTGGATATTTATTAAGTTAAATAAAAATATTATTTTCTGATGTACTCGTAAATATCTTTCTAATATACATACATATATAAATGAGTTTACTCGTTGCAGGTGTTTTTTTAAATATAGAACTTCGTTGTGGCGGCGATTGCCTTTTAGAGATCGGCATCACAGGTAATTTTTTGGTAAAAAAAACCCACGCCTGCAAATCGTTAAATACATATGAATAGAACGCTAAAAAGTCCGTAGAAAATACGTTGTGTTTGTTTGTCTGTTGTAGGATTTCTTTAATTTTGATTTTGAATTTGTCACTTGAAAGGTGAATACCACTCAAAAACAAAGCGATTGAGAGTCGGGTTCAACAAATGTTACCTATATACTACGGAAAAAAATCCTCTCTTGTTGGATTTTTTGTGACTGTTGAGTTTTGAACCTTGATTTGTTATGGCGATTATTGCCCAACATTATGCATTAGGAATTAAAGATTAAAAATGAAGGATAAATATAGAATAGAAAACAATGATTAAGGATTAGAGATTTAGGATAAAGGATGAAAGAAGGAAGTTTAGAGGTTAGGGGTTAGGCATAACCAAGGTTTAAGGATTGCTAATTAAGTATTAAGGATTAAAGACTAAGGATTATAGATTATTATCACATAAAGATTATCGATTATTAATTAACAATTACTTTTTATTGACTACATTATTTTTACCCAACTGCGACAAACTCCAAAAGGAGGGTTATGGCTGTGTGTTTTTATAAAAATGTCAGCATAATGCTTGACACTCATGGACTGCAATTCTAATCACAACAGAAATATTTGCATATATTTAAAAAAAAAATGATTTCGATCTGTTCAGACGAGAATTAAAAAAAGTACATATACTCGTAGTGTACTATGTATGGTGTTTGAAAATAAAAAATAATTTTCTCTTGGGATTTTTGACATGTCGCATTTGAACGATTTTGTTTTTATATACAATTGTTCCATGCTGAAGTTATTATATGCAATTATAATTTTTATTTGGAAATCCTGCTTATAGCTCAGAGCACACTCCATTTCAATTACTTATCAATACGTATTAATCTTATCTTTAAGAACTTCGTCGAAAGACCGTTACTTGTTTAAGTCATAAGATTCTATAGAAAGGTAATGTTATTTACAGTTTTCAATGATAAGTTTGCCTATATACTAGTAAAATATAGACTTAATTCGGATAGATTTATATTATATTCATTTCTAAATAATATTTAAAAAGTTCA
Source organism: Heliconius telesiphe telesiphe (assembly GCA_018249795.1). Taxonomy (NCBI): domain Eukaryota; kingdom Metazoa; phylum Arthropoda; class Insecta; order Lepidoptera; family Nymphalidae; genus Heliconius; species Heliconius telesiphe. The sequence continues at coordinate 5,137 of DWLH01000658.1, forward strand.
ATTGAATATGAATTAGGTACTTAAAGTATTTTTTTTAGAGTATAGACTACTTTATTATTCGAATTCGAATTCATATTTGAAATTATATTTACAGCCCCTTTATACATTAAAGACAAAGGCCGTCGTTGACTTCCACTACGCGATACACAAAGTATTGAAAATTTGATGGAGTGTGTGAGAGTTAAAGTTAATATAGACATTTGAAATTTTAATTAAATAAATAAATAAATAATTATTAATAATTAAAAAATTACATCAGCTTCACGCTTCACACAGCAGGATAGGCAGAGGGAACCTATTGTTAAGACACTCCGTTTCCCTCTTAATTATTAATAATTGAGCTATTTAAGGTTATAGAAGTAAAACAATTTTTAAAATTTGTATATTTATTATTTTGAGGCCGGTTGTGGCGCAGCGGCACGAGGTGTGACTGCAAAACCGACTGGTTGTGGGTTCGATCCCCACTCGAGGAATATTTACTTAAATTTATATTTCCATTTCCTCGCTCTGGTGTCGAGGTTAAGCGCGGCGTTGAGTTCTGCCACTCAACACGCAATGCCTCCAGAATTCGGCAGAAAGTGGGGAACGGAGTGTCTTAACACTAGGTTCCCTCTGCCTACCCTGCTGTGTGCGGGATACTGCGTGAAGCTAATTTAATTTAATTTAATTTTTAATTTATCAGTATTTAAGGTAAATTAACACAAATTTAAAAAAAATAAGAAAAGAAATTTATGATATCAACTATATTATTATTTATTTAACTACCTACATAAGAAATTTATACAGATTTATATATTATACAACATTAATTAACAATATATTTATTGAACCAGCAAATAGGAACATAGAATAACCTAATATTTAAAAAGTAATGATTTGGTACCTACGACGACACAAGACCTGACGACAAGAGAAGAGAGCTACTTTACTTAAACACCACTATTTATAGCAGGGGTTCCCAACATTTTTTTTTAATCAAGGACCACTTTTATATCATTCTTGGTAGCTGGGACAACTATGCTTGTAAAATTAACTGTGATAATCAAACAGAAACTTCGCCTCACCATTCCCAGTCATAAAATTAAATCGTTCGTGGACCATGTTTAGGCTTCTGCGGACCACTGGTGCTCCGCGGACCACTGGTTGGGGGCCAGTGATTTACAGTGACCAAATCAATTGAGAACACGGCCGTCAGTTAAATGTTCTACATTTATAAAATATTATTAAATATGGAAATATTTATATATGTATTTCTTATAATTTAATGACCATTAAAAATAATCATAATTTTATAGTAATTAATTAAAGTATTTTCATCATAATAGTATCTATAAATTGAGGCCAGTCGTGGCGCAGAGGCACAAAGTGTGATTGCAAAATCGACTAGTTCTAGATTCGATTCCGACTCGAGGACATGGAATATTTATTTAAATTTATATTTTTATTATACATGTATTATACATGTTTCTTATTATTTAATAACAATAAAATATAATCATAATTCTATAGTAATCTATTAAGTGCTTAAAATCAATAAAACATAGCAAAAATTAATGCAACGCAACAATGTAAACGCAAAAGGTTGTGGATTCGACTCCCACTCGAGGAAATTCTGGTAACGAGATTAATCCCGATACCAGAACCGCGCTTAGGCGCGGCGTTGAGTTCCGCTACTTAACATGCAAAGCCTCAAGTGGGAAACGGAAGTGACTTAATGGAAATGGAGTCTTAACGTGAATACACAGTCAAAGTGTAAGGTTCAAGCAAAAGTCGTCAGCTATCAATAATTAAGTAGATTGATAGATACCACACTTAAAAGCTAATATTTGAATTTTAAAGTGTATTTTAAAAAAACCGATGACCTAATTTCTATTCAAATTTACCTTATTATTTTTGTGAGCTTCCATTTATATCGTTGACAATCACGTCTTGCTAAGTGAAAAGATTATTATGCAGAAAAAATATATAAATATTTAACTTGTTTTAAATATTTATGTAAGCTTTAGTATATTTTTTCTGTACCACGTTTTATCCCGCATAGTAGGGTTAGGTAGAGATAACCTAGTGTAATAAAAAAACATTTTATATTTTCCACTTGAATTAAATAAGGTGAGTGTATAACTCACCGCCACGCTTTGCCCTAAAAGAAAGGGGAAAGGTTGGGAATTAAAGTCAATATGACTCTATTGTGATGCAGTAATAGTAGTGATCTGCTGTAGACTACAGTAGGTCCATCCAATTAAATTTAAAAGGATTTTAGACATTACAAAGCATACGATTTATTTATGGAACAAAATATGGTTAGTAATATAGTACCTATCTCTAGGGGTAATTGAACGACTAGAAACTTACCAATTTTCCTAATATATTTTTTTATAAAAATCTGGTAATAAAAAATTTCCATGTATACTTAGGCGATCGTTGCGCATGCAGTAGGAAAACATCTGAACGCTTATATTTTGCGTTAGTCGTCAGTTCGATTTCAACATTCAATTTCCGGAAAATAGATTATTTTAACAGATATGTCACACTTCATTTTGCTATAATGTGAAGTTTCAACATCATTCATGCGTTGCTACCGGGTAGCCAAAGGGTTCCCCAACTTTCACTCAATTATCAAGTCATTGCGAATTAACTGACTGACTAAACGCGGCCTTTTCACCTTGACCTATGAACCGGAGAGGGGTATTAAAAATGATTTGAATACAATCATTCTCCCGAGTGCATGTCCAAAAGATATGTAAAGGAATACCCAGTATTCCTTTAAGATATTTAAAATTGGCGCGCGTTTTACGAGGCTACGTGATTGGCCCTGGTATTTTTGTAGATGGCACCACATTATAAGAAAGGCATAATCGTGAGATTGGATATGGCGTTAACTTAAAAGTTAAAGTTATATAGCAGTTATAGGAACAAGAGCGACAAATAGACTTTTGATGTCGTTTCTTTGAATTTTCAGGTGTGTATCATTGTGAACTGTAATTAATTGATATCAATTAAAATGTAAAATATTAAAAATAAATTACTTTGAATTTTCAGAGCAACGTATCTTTTGTTGTTCGTTTAAAAATATAACAAAACCTAATAGACTTATAGATATAAAACTTTAATTCGAAAAATGAATATCTCATGTAGTAAAATGTATTATTTAAACACATTTGTTAATAAATTATCTACATAGAAAATGAAATTCGGAAATATACCTATTATCACATTTTTTAAACATTCAATTATCTTTCTATTTCCTATTGAAGTACAATGAATTGTAGAGTAGCATTACTCGCTTCGACAGGTTTATACGATTCTGGTCATCGTATAAAAAATCTAGTTTGAATTAGATACAGCTGGATTATTCGCTTTTTCAGGTCGTGGTGGCGTACTGGCCACGTCAGACAGGCGATTTCCATTCCAGGGTTTTCCAGATTCCAGGGTTCGATTTCCACTTGGGGGAATTAATTATTTTCATTTCCTCGACAAGACAAAGCGTTGCGTAAGTTCGGCTACTCAACACGCAATGTTTCGAAAATGAGGGTAAAATGGGGATCGGAGTGTCTTAACACTAGATTTCTTATAGGTACGAGAGAGATACAGCGTAAAGTTAAAATAAAATCTTATTTTTCTGGCACTTTAAGCGACAGTCTCACTCAGATAAGTAAATGTGTTTGTACTAAAAATTAAAGAAATAAAAGATAATTTGTCTTTTTTAATTTTTTCAAATATTTTCGATATGAACACTTATATATACAAGGCCCGGCGTTAAGCTCCACTAAATATAATCTTTTTTCTATTGTTTCTATTCAAATATCTAACAAATTAATACAGGTACTATGTACTTTCAATATATAAGTATATGCTCGGCTCCCTGGTGACCGAAGACGAGCGAGACTGCCGGAGCGCGTAATGTTACATTACAATGCATTGGATGTCACGCCAGGATTACGCGAATGTGTGTAATGGGCCAAAGACGCGTTGAGAATATAAGTCTAGACCGGCCTCTTGTATTTGGCAGTCTATTTCAATGTGATATACAGATTTGTGGATTAGATTGTATGGGATAATTTTATTTGATGCTTTTCAAAGATATGACTTCTTTAATGCTTAACAATTTTTTAAATGACTCTGTCGTGGTGAAGTTAAATAGTATCAAACTTTATATTACGTGATTATGGATGGATACGTGGATGTTAGAGGCCAGCCGTGGCGCAGCGGCACCAGGTCTGTCTGTAAAACCGACTGGTTGTGGGTTCGATCCCCACTCGAGGAGATGAAATATTTACTGAAATTTATATTTCCATTTCTTCGCTCTGGTGTCGAGGTTAAGCGCGGCATTGAGTTCTGCCACTCAACACGCAATGCCTCCAGAATTCGGCAGAAAGTGCTCTGCCTACCCTGCTGTGTGTGGGATACAGCGTGAAGCTGATTTGATTTTGATGGATGTTAGATTCCTACTACTAAGTTAATTATTATATTTAAATAAAACTTTATAGTTACTCTATTAGGAAACAAAACGTTCTAGTAAGTCTAGCATTAGGTTGTGCGATGGAAAGTGCAATGTCTCCCAAACAATTAAAAAAGCGGACAAATGAGTGTTATAACACAAGATTATCTATTTTTCTATCCTGCTACGAGTATATATATATATATGGGAATTCTACGAAGCAAAAAAAAAATAAAGAGGCCCGTCGTGGCGCAGGGGCAGAAAGTGTGACTGTAAAATCGACTGTTTGTGGGTTCGATCCCCACTTGAGGATAAGAAATATTTATTTACTTATTTCGGTCGGTTTTACAGTCACACTTAGTGTTACATTTTAAAAGTAATAAAAAGAAAGTCACTGAGAAGATATATAAATATTTTGGTTTATATTTTATTGAAAGGGACAACACGAAGTGTAAAAACAATTCAAATCTTAGGGCGCCTCATTATTTTTATAAAACTCTGCATAATCTGCCTCGGACGGAGATGATAAGCCGTGGCAAATTGTTCCAAGATAAAGAAACCTCTATTGAAATAGATACTATGGATTTTTCTAAATAAATTATTTCTTAAGAAACAAAAGGTTAAGACATTAAAGGAAATAAATAGGCTTTACTGCGCTTAGCGCGGCGTTGATTTCCGTCAGTCATCACGCAATGCACCATCCGGCGGTAAATGGTGTGTTAAGTTACGGTAATAAACCCGCACTTTACCTTAAATACTAAATATTTAATTCTCCCGAATGGGTATCGAACCCTTAACTGTCACAGTTTACAACAACACGCTTGTGCTCCTCCGCCACGACGGTCGGCCTCCTATTATTTATTCAATAACCAATAATTCAATTAAACCTGTCTAACTTCCCCTTGCTGAATTTTATTTAATGATTATTTTTTCAATTTGTTTTGCGGTGAGTGGGATCAAATAAATCAAGCTTTCACATATTCTCCTTTGTTTCAAAAATTATTTATTGAAACGTGTTCAATGATAAAGTTATACATATAAATAAAAGGAATATTTCCAATTATGACGAAAAAACGAACTACAAAAACAGAAAAATCAGTGGTCGTTAGTTTTTTTTTTTTTTCCCGACTGCTAAGGCAGGGTTATGTTTTTAGCGCGTCGCGCGGCTCGCCCACGGCTTCGCCCGCTTAAAATACATGATTATTGATTTAATAAGCAGGATTGATTGACAACCATAATGACTTCTAATATGATTTTTTTACGACATTATCGTCAAAGAATTTTTTATTGTTTTAAATAAAATAATACGACCATTTTTGATATTTGATATTTATATATTTATATAATATATTTTCTTTTTACCTATATAATATACTCTGTTAAATGTGCTGATGTCAGTGAATAATTTAATTTACTCATTCAGAAACAGTCTTAAATGATAAATTATTGATTTGAAAATTCATTTCATTTGAAAGTTTTTAAATTAGTTACATATATTATATAAACGGACCAACCAAAAAATCTTTGTATTTACTTGATATTTCTTTCAAGATCGTTCTTTATCTCTGTGTTGAAATAATTACGACTTAAACTTAACTGTTATGATTTATGAAGGTAATCTCCACTAACAATTCAATTTTGTTTACTTTATTGTATAACATATTATATAATAGTGCTTCAAAAATATATATTTTTATCAACAGTCATATAACCCAGACGTTTCGAATGTCATTCTTTAGCCAAGAATCTTACCAGCGCGATTGCTATATAATATTCGCAGGCAAGCCAATGCCTTGAGTTCATTTAAATGACTATAACTTTTTTTTAATGAACCGATTTTGATGAACTAAACTTTAGTAGTTAAGTTGAGTTAAAACAAAGCAATTGGTTAAATTCAATCGGTCAAGTTAATCGGTTCAGTACTTTCAGAGAAAAATGTGGACAAAAATATCGACAGACAGACAGACGGACAGACAAGAAATTAAAAAAAAATCTTTTTGTTTTCTATTTTTTTTTTAAGTGTCCCTCTATCCTTTTCAGTCTTAGTAAATGTGCGGACAAAATATTTTTATTGTCTTATTATATATAGAGATTACCTCATATCTCCAAAACCGCTGAACGGATTTACACAATTGTGGTATCGTTAGATTCGTATTAGCAGCCCAAGTGTTCTTAGATAGGTAACGTTAAAATAAAACAATCATGGCAGCTGTAGGACGCTATTGGAAGAGTATTTTTGATGACATAGGGGAGGGGGGAGGGGTCAATAATTGCAAAAAAACTGCTTACGTAATACTTGAACGGTTTTTATTTTTTTTGAAGAAAACTATAATGAAATTCGGAATGAAACCCAAAAAAAAAATGTACCTTGAAACCCTAGGCTAATACCATGCAAAAAATTATCAATTTCTGTCTGGTAGTTTTTGCGAACAAATAAACCGACAGACAGACAAGAATTCTGCTGAGTGGTTGTTTAGGTTCTATAATCGACATATTAACCGACTTAATTTTTTTTAATATCTTTTAAGTACAGAATTGACTTTTCTATCCTTTTATTATATTATAAAAAAAAAAAAGTAAAAAAAAAGTATTCCAGTTTCACGCCGTATCCCACATATAGCAGGGTAGGCAGATGGAACGACACATCGTGCCCCACTTTCCACCGAATTTTTTGAGGCATTGCGTGGTGAGCGGCGGAGCTCTACGCCGGGCTTTTGCCTTGGTGACAGAGCGAAGAAATGAAAATATTAATAAATAATAACTCATTCCTCCAAGTGAGGATCGATCCCACAACCATCGCGTTACAGTCACATCCTTGAGCCCCTGTACCACAGCGCTTTCAATACTTAAATGTAGTGTCTTAACACTATGTTCATTCTGTCTACCCTGCTATATGCAGGATACAGCGTGAAGCTGATAAAAAAAAAGAATGGTACTCTTCTCTTTCTTAGAGAGGAGTAAGTTGAAAATTTAAATGACAATTCGAAACGACTCTAATGTTTTAATTAATCATGCATATAAACTTCGAAAGAATATGACGAGAAAGATTTTATAAATATATTCTAAAGGTATGACGTTAGATGGTAATAGAGTGCCTTTTTGTTTTCTAACTGGGACTTCACTTATGTTTTTTAGTCTTTTTTAGAAATACCTTTTATTGAACACGACATACAGTTTTTTTCTAGTTAAAGATAAATTTTATTTGTACGTATGTTACGTGTCAGACTTTTTATAACTACGTAACCCTAATATTTATTTATATATTTAGGGATCATTCATTGTGTAGTGTTGTTTTTTTTATTAAGCCTTAACGTTGTATCTGGTATATAACAGATTAAGTAATGTAGGGTTACGACATTCCATTTCCCACTTTTCGTCTACTTTACGACACATTTGGCATTGTTTGGCGTATCTCAACTTATTTTCTAGAAGAAAATAATAATCCCCCGAGTGGAAAACACGATCTACAAGCGTCACGCTTATACTTAGATGGTATGCCACGACAACCTCATAGTCAAAATCTTGATAATGTTTTTCAAAAAAATTTAAATGTGACATAAAATCATGAAATTTTCAAATATCTTTATACAAGTCAATCTGTTTTTTTAGCTTCACGCGGTGTAAGGTAGACAGAAGGAACCTAATGTTAAGATACTCCGTTTTCAATCAGACATTTCCCTTCCCCACTTTCTGCAGAATTCTCGGCGTGTAGCGTGGATCACAACATCGCGTTTTGCCTCGTTACCAGCGAGCGAGGAAATAAAAATATTAAAATAAATATTCTTCCGATTGGGAATGGAACCCACGACCATTGCGTTTACAGCCGCACGTCTGTACCTCTGCCCTGCGACGACTTGAATTTCCATTTATTTAAAAACAGTAAATAAATAAATAAATCAAGATTCAAACAAACAAAAAATGCAAAAACTAAAACACGAAAATACATTTGAGTGGGATTAGTAAAGCGTTTAGAAATAACATGTGTAGTAAAATTAGCATACCTATCTACTGAGTGCAGATAACCTGCATTACGCTGCACAGATTGTCGACTTCCATTTGCATATATGCATCTACATATTTTATACAACAAAAAATTGAGTTTTAGGGAAACATGGAAAGCAAAAAATATTTGGGCATTATTATTATTATTAATATATATATATTTTTAATAAATAATTGATCAGAATTAGAATTTATGTAACTCCGCGCCGTCGTGGTGCTGCGCGATAGTGTTGACTGTAAACGTTCGATCGTTGTGAGTTCGATTCCCATTCGATGTTATGATTATATTTTAAAATATAGTCATTTTCCTGCTCTGGTAGACTAAATACGGCGTTGAGTTCCGTCACTCTGCGCAAAGTCTCGAAAATTGTGCTGAACGTGGGAAACGGAGTATCTTAACCCTAGATTCTTCTACCTTCCTTGCTGCGCGGGAAGCTGAAGCTCTAAAAAAATATCTAAAAAAATATATCTCTAAATATAAGTAGCTTTAAAAATATCAAGTGTATCTTGTATTTCACACAGAAGTTGAAAAGTCTTCGTGTTCAGTGTCGTACAATTTGTAGTGGCTAAAGTTGGACTGCTTCGAGAGCTCTCAATACTTATGAGTTTCCTTTATGAAGACTGAATAAAATTGATCATAATCTACAAAGTTATGTTTTAATATCAGATTATTGTTATAAAATAAGATGCTAAGCGTTTGTTTGGTTGAACGGGCTAATCTCAAGGACTGTAGGTTTGATTCGGAAATTTTATTATTATTTTTAGAATTATTTTTGTGGTATAGTCACTGCGGTCAGGTAGTGACTTTGGGCACTTAGTCATATGAATAATAAATGTGGATAACTAATGAAGTATATTGTGCGGACGGAATATGAAATTTGACATACTTAATGTTTATATGCAGAAGAAAAAGAAATAGCCAATTTATGTATGATAACGCAGCTTCGCCCGCTTGAACTATTCGAATATTTATTTCATTTTATTTAGGGTAAATAGATTTTTGTCGATATTAATTATTTTAGTATGATATAATTACTGTTTTGCACTTAACACAAAAAAATACGATTATTATTTTTTTTCATTTTTTTCCCTCTGGTGTTGAAGCAAAGTGCGGCGTTGAGTTCTGTCGTTCAACACGCAATACCTCTAGAATTCGATGCAAAATGAGGTGGGGAACGGAGTGTGAAACACTAGGCTCACTCAGCCTACCCTGTTACATGCGGGTGTATAAGCCTATAATATGTTGCTCCAACTCCAATCACAGCTAGTCTCGTGTAAAATCAACTGTTCCCGAGATTAGTCCATAAAAAAATACATTTTTGTTTTGGTACCGTATAGTTATACCGATATACCGTATATATTACACACACAACCACACGAAACTACTAGTATATGCTATTAAAATATGATTTACAAACAAGTTTGAACAAATCAATGATAAAATTTCACAATATTATAAAATGATTGAGTAAATAGCTTTTTCTATAGCCAAAAGATTTAATTTAAAGATTAGTAAAATATATAATATATAAATAAAGCCATAAATGTGTAGCCCCACGTCCGGCGGAGCCACGAGTTGGGCACTATTTGTTTAAATAAGAATTATACGACTCTGTATTATTTTGATTGTAGAGATTAAATAATTTGATGATCATTCTAAAGAGTGCAGATTAAATATAACGAGAAAATCAGAAAATAATCTACTCAGTAAATATGTTTACTTTTTACTTGTTTCTTTGACAAAAAAAGATTTTTTCAAATGTATAATTTGAATTAACAGTATATATTTGAAAAATTTAAATAAAAAGATAAATTGAATAACGCTATGATTAAAATATAAAAGCATCTCAATTTATTATTATTTACATATTTATTTTAAATTCGTAATCCTTTATAAGATTTAACCAAATTGATCTTTTAATGAACAACACTTAAGGAAATGATATATCTATTTCTTCGTAACTCGTAAGCCTACAAGTACTTACTATAGAAGTGGTTTGCTCCTCACCTTTTTAGATAGCCTCGAGGCAGAGCTCTGGATATGACAATTGAAACATCCTAAATGTTTGAGATTGAATGAAACCCTATTTTAATCTTAATGTAACATCTGAGTAAATACTGACAAGGTCTTTGTTCGCTTTATACTTACCTCGTTTCAAAGTCAAAATTTAAATACAATCAATATTTATTATAGCAAGCAGTATACTAGTAAATTTATTAGGAAGACCGTTTTTTAATGAATCTTTAATTCTTGTTAAGATTCTTCGTTATTTATTTTAATAAAATAAAATTTTCTAGTGCGTAACAATTATGTTGGTGTTGAAAGTTTAAAAATGTTAAGGAATTCTAGGTGTATCTTGGTTGTAAATTTAAATCGAATTCGGGATTCATACTAACGTTAATGATGTAGGTGTTTCTAGGGCAGGATAGCGACTTTTAATTCAGCCAACTACAGTGTGAAAAATGAAAAGAAAAATCTTTTTATTACGTAAAGTATATTTTGCCTATCTTCCTGATTTTTTTATGGAGTCAATTCAAATTACATATAGTTTGATCTGGATAGTTACAAATTGTGGTCTCTTCAGGAGTTTCTGAAAAAAGTAAGGTAATTTTATTTAGAACGTGTAATTATAACTTACAATAAACAAAGTAAATAAGTTTCTATTAATACCTAAAGTAGTTGAAGGAATCATAGAAGCAGTCGAAGAAGTTGTTATTACAACTTCTTCGACATCACGATGTAGTAGTAGCAGCAGTAGTAGATGTAAGAGGTGGGGTTAAACAACTAGAAGTTATCACTGGTTTCCCTAAAGCTTTGTTTATTGATTTAAGTAGAGGGTAACTTTCACCACAAGTGCCATGAAAATCATCAGTTTCAATACTCCAAACCATAAAACCAGATATATTATATTGTAGACTGTATTCAATTTTAGCTGCAAATGAATCGGCATCATCATAGGAAATCCAGTTAGTTCCTTGGATCGCGTAAGGCACTTTTGCCAAATTGTCATAGTGCACCACCCAATTTTCTGTTTGTCGTTTTTCACAGAACTGTGAAAATTTAATCCGTATAGCTAACAAATATTAGTTCCCTTAGGTAGAGAATAATCTCTACTACATATATGTATATATTTTTTCATTTAATAGATAACCAACTCTAGTAATTAGGTTGAGTTCCGCCATACGACACGTAATGCCTCCAGAACTCAGCGGAAAGTAGGGAACAGAAGTGTCTTAATTGGAACGAAGTATCTAAGCACTAGGATCCCAGGTTCCCTCTGCCTACTATACGATACTATGTGCGGATAAAGCGTGAAGCTAATAAAAAAAAAAAAAACTGAAATGTAATTGGACGAATTATTAAATAGTTATGTAATTTCTATATTTTGCAATGACGATAATGTACGAAGACGAAAGATGAATTCAAAAAATACTTAAATAATAATCAATTTCACGCTGTATCCCGCACACAGCAGGGTAGGCAGAGGGAACCTGGTGTTAAGATATTCCGTTCTCAACTTTCCGCCGAATTCTGTAGGTAATGCGTGATGAGTAGCAAAAATCAACGTCGCGCTTTTGCCTCGACACAAGAGCGACGAAATGAAAATATAAATTTAAAAATATTTTAATTTCCTCGAGTGGGGGTCGAACCCACAACCAGTCGCGTAATAAACAATTTTTGGACTTTTTAATGTAACAGTTTTTAATTTCGTGAATCTTATGAGAGGTAAGGCTGGAAGAACCTCTAGATTCTTCAATCTGTTATTAAATCAATTCTGTCCCTTTTAAATAAATTATGGTTTTAATCGCAAAAAAATCCCTCGCAGGCGGTTAAAGAAACTAAACAAAGTAACAAAAATATTGTAAATATCCTCTAGAATACTACTTATAAATATCATACTTGCAAATATTACTACACGCTAACTACCGTTAGTTCCATATTTAAATATTTTTAAATTAAATTTTAAATTAATGTAGCATTAATTAGTAAATATTATTTTTTTACTTCATTGTAACCCATGATCCCTTTTGTAGCGGTATATGGACCAGCTATTCCCGGTCCGTTAGAGGGAGCTCGTACACCGTTGTTATTGGCATTGGATAGTTCAAATGTATGACCATA
>DWLH01000659.1:0-17698 GCA_018249795.1 Heliconius telesiphe telesiphe
TTTTTATTTTCTTGTTATAGCATATTTACATTACGTAATAACCTAATGAATTATGTTATTCAATCCTAGTTCTAGTGGTGAAAGAATTTTGGTAATAAGATTTTATATTTTCGCGATTTTACACGTTTAAAATCAAAGTTTTTTTCTTTATTTTCAATTTATTTTATTCATTCTGAATATTTATAATAATACATTAATAGATGTCACAGACACGGACTACTGCAAAGTTTTCAAAACGTCGGGTTTCCTAAAATGTATAATTCTAAATATTCAGTTAAAGAGTTTCATTTAAAATAATTTTAATATCGATCAAGTAGTTTGTGAGTTTTTTGATTCTGTACATACATACAAACACTCCCTGAATCCTTACCTAAAAAAATAAAACACTAATATTAAAGATACATAAAATATATTTTTGCGCTGGATACTGAATTTATCTAGGAAGTTTATAATGCAAGGGTGAATTATGTGAATCGTCATAGTAGATACACGTATTACACCACAGAGGCAAAGCCATAGGTAAAGGCTAGTTAGTTTTATTTTATTTTAAAAATAAAGCCAAGGAATATCAATTTTTATAACTTCTGTACCCCACATATAGCAGAGTAGGCAGATGGAACCTAGTGTCGAAACACTTCCGTTGCCCACTTCCCGCCGTATTCCGGAGGTATTGAATTGCGGAACTCAACTCAACGTGCTTTGCCTAGTTACCAGAGGAACGAGGACCTAGAACGAGGAAAATTAAAATATTAAATATTTCATTTCCTCAAATGGTAATCGAACTCACATCCTGTCGCGCGCTTGTGCTGCTGCGCCACGACCGGCCGCAAAGTATAAAGCTTTACGTTATAAAATAATATTTATTAATGTAAAATAATATTGATATTATCGTCTAAACTAACGAAGGTTAAAATTTTATTATAAGCTCCATAACTCATAAAGCGCACGCTATTTTCAAACATTTTACTAATCACAATTAAGTTCAACTTGCCCAACCCTAATTATAATTAATTTAATAGTCAAGTGAATTACAACCGAGTGCGACAAAGTTCCATCACTTCCATTACTTATATCAAACGTAGCACGTTGTTGTACTAAATGCGGATTGTGTAAAACGAATAACCGACAGAATATTATTGTGATAGCGTTCCAAGTGTGGTTGAATGTGCAACAGCGATAGAACTTTGCTTAATTTGCGAGTAACCAGCGTAATGAAGTCCAAAACATAAATTATTAAAAGTGCGAGAGATTAATGGATCGTGGCGAGCTTCATTGCTTAACGACAGCTAGTGTTGGAAGAGAAACCGATATTAATTACCATTATTTATAAGATTTACGCTTTAATTCGTATATAACAGAATAGGCAGAGAGAACTTAGTGTCAATACATTCCGTTCGTCGCATTTTTATTTACCTGAGTGATGTGATTTCAAAAAAATAAGCTATAAGGGGCCCAATGACCAAATGCAATTCCACGGGACTTTGTCCACGTCCACTGGGTTTTGTCTTTATGTGATTTAATTTTTATTAAACTCTTAAACGATTAACAGCATGATAAAAATGTAGAAAAATCGAAACTACAAATTATAGTAACATTCAAAAATAATTTATGCCAATGGGGCACAGCAATACAACATCTGACTATAGATTTGACGATTGAGGATGCGGTTCACGTTCAGTTCCGACACCCAACACAGAATGTTAAAAAAATGGGGAACTGGAGTGTCTCAACACTAGTCTCCCTGCTATATGCAGGACAAGGCGTGAACGCTATTAAAAAATACGAGTTTTAAAAAAAGTACATCGCAGGTACATTTAATATCGACATCGATATAATAAAATCTCTAGCGGAATCAATCATAAAAGTGTCGTGGAACAATAACAACGCGGTGTGTGGGCGTCGCGGGGGGTCGTTATACCACTTTGCCGGGATTTATAAGATCGATAAACACTAGACAACACTATTTATATGATTTCTTTACCTAATTCAACGACAACTTTCATTAATTAAATGATAAATCACTCTGTTTTACATTTTCTAATAATTAGAAAAATAACGAAAATAAGAAGGCTTAAGATTACGTTTTATCTACACGTAACAAGAAAAAATATATACATAATTATCCTCGGATTAAATATGAACCTGCAACCTATCATGTAGGTACTTACATTTATTTATTCTCGTATATGATTGTTTTTATTTTTAATAAACTTTTCATGCACTACAAGATTTCTATATTTTTGAATGTTTATGTCTAAGATTACCTGTAACAGATAACTGATAGTGATAAGTTCGTTCACCTTTGTATGCTACTCAAATAAAAAAATATTGTTTTTTTTTTATTTTACTTGTGATTTTAATTTTGTGTATGCATTTAAGCATTTTATCTATCTAACCTATTTTTAAGCAAGGACGATGTCATTAATTTTCAGATTTCTAGCTTCACGCTTTTCCCCATATGGCACGGTACGCACAGAGAAATTAATACATTAGATACTTATTTTATTTAACTATTTATATATATGAATTGAATTATTTTCATTTCCTCTCTTTGTTAGCAAGACGAAGCGCAGCGTTAAGTTCCACCGCTTAAAACGTAATAATATCGTAATATCTTGAAAAGATATAATAGAACGGAACGTCGTAAGCCAAAGCGCGGCGTTGCGCACTACTTCTCAACAAGCAATAGCACGTAAAGCGTCAAAAAACTGGTGCGTGGGGAACGAAGTATCTTAACACTACGTTCCCTCTGCCTCTCAATCTCAATTTTATTTAAATTGTACCTATATAAATCATACATTTTTTTTTAAATGTCTTGAATTTTTTATTTTTTATTTAAACAGGGCAAAAGTAAATACTTTATCCGCACAAGTGATTTAAAACTAAACCTTATCTAAGCTATTCACGACATTTATGTAAATGGCCAGCAATAAGTTTTCGTGCTATCTCATATTAATTAAGGCTAATTATTATTCAGACGCCCGATAAGCTTTGTTCTAGTTTATAGGTAGGTGCTTGTAGTGATGTACCGAAGGGTAAAAAATTATCGTTACCTATAAAGTAGTGATTTATTAAATTTCATTTTTATTAGCTCCACTCTGTATCCCGCATATAGCAGTGTAGGCAGATGAAAATTAATTGTTTACTTTAAAAAACAATTACATAAAATTGTCACATAAATTTTAAATAAATAATAAATTTAAGTAAATTTAATATAACAGGGTAGGCAGAGCGTGCCTAATATAAAGATATTCTGTTCCCCACTTCTGACACTATTTTCGAGACATTGAGTGTGAGTTTTCTTACCAGAACGAGAAAATGAAATAACACGCTACCCTGAATAGAAATCGAACCCACAACCGTCACATTTAAAGTCAGGCTCTGTGCCGCTGCTCAAATACCCTAAATGCTACACATATAATTGTAAAACATACAACAAAATACATTAATTATATACCATTTCCTATTAATTGTACTAATTTCGAAATACTCTATATGACATATAGAGTATTTCGAAACCCATACATATTTGTTAAATACCCAATTTATTATAACCGCAAAAGTAACACGTAATCATGCCTAATAATTTAGTAAAGTGTTCTCGACACAGAGTTATATAGAAAATATAATATGAATAGAAAGGGGTTCATTTAAAAGTTAACAAATAGAAGAGAATATCAGCAGTTTTATGATTACAAACGGTTTAATTGCCACCCATTCATTCATCCTGATGTAGATACGAGCTAGTCATTAAAATTGTTGCCCGCAGCTACTAGTCAGTCACTATAGGCTTAGTATGGATTTGATGGAATCTATTTGAACTGTATTTAATAAAATGTTTAGATATCAATTTGTAGGTATTGATCTTCATTATTATTTAATTATTTTAGATATATGAGAAGTCTTGCCCAAACGGTATAGTGTCGGTCTGTAAAGGTTGTGGGTTCGATTTCCCAGTGCCCCAGTAGCGCGGCTTTGAGTACCGCCACTCAACATGCTATATCTCGAGAGTTGGACGGAGAGCTTGGAATAGAGTGATGTTAGCACTAGTTTTCCTCTACGTACCCAGCTATGTGTGGGATACAGCGTGAAGCTTATTAGTACGCGATTATCTAAAGGTAATGAATGTGAATTAAAAGTTTATAGATTTTTTTTTATCAGCTTCACGCTGCATCGTGTGCGGGCACACAGCAGGGTAGGCGGAGGAAACCTAGTGTTAAGACACTCCGTTCCCCACTTTCCACTGAGTTCTAGAGGAATTGCGTATTGAGTGGCGGAAATCAACGCCGCGCTTTGCCACGACACCAGAGCGAAGAAATGAAAATATAAATGTAAATAAATATTTCATTTCCTCGAGTGGGGATCGAACCCACAACCAGTCGATTTTACAGTCACACTTTGTGCCCCTGCGCCACCACTAGCCTCGATAGATATTAATAAATTTCAAAAATAATAAAATATAAAGTACAGAGTGACGGAGCACTACGTAATATTTGGTTACCCTATAAACAAAAAACAGACAATTATAAGTATTATATATTCTTTAAAAATATAAAAGTCAATTTAAAAATACACAACGCTAAGTCCACGTAACATCCAATGCGCCCCGAGCTTATTATAAATAAAAGACTTTAAATGCTTGTTTGTTAATTTCTTTAATTACTTCACGGAGCGAAACCGTCAATTATTGTTAAAAAATAAATATACACCGCCATAACTGAACGTTTCGACTACTTATACTTAATTACGTTTAACTGAGACGTAACTAACTGAAAATATTGTATTTTGTGAACTTATCTTGGATGTTAGACTTTGATGTATTGTTATGTGAAACGGAACGTTGCTTTTTTATTTTTATAAATACGTATAGATTATAGATGTTGATTTTTTTATAATACTGTTTCAACTTCAGCTTAAAGTTAACTTTTTTCACGCGTAATTACTAGGTAATTACCCCAATAAGCAATTACTGAATGTGAAGAAAAGTGAAATTTTAAATTTTACAGTAAAAAATAGTACCTAGATGATTATAAAATTATACTTATGAAAAATGAGGCCAGTCATGGCGCAGAGGCACAAAGTGTGACTGTAAAATCGACTGGTTGTGGGTTCGATCCCCACTCGAGGAAATGAAATATTTATTTTCATTTCTTCGCTCTGGTGACTAGGCAAAAGCACGGCTTGGAGCTCCGCCACTCACCACGCAATGCCTCCAGAACTTGGTGGAAAACATGGAACGGAGTGTCTTAACACTAGGTTCCCTCTGCTTACCCTGCTGAGTGCGGGATACCGCGTGAAGCTGATTAAGATTAAGATTACTTATAAAATATCTAGTGACGCAACGCAAACACATCTAGAGACAATAAAAATCCCCGTCTTTTATATAAGCATATTTGGATGGTAAATGTAAAATAATAAATTAGTATCACAATTATGAATTTAATAATTACATTCGAGTTGTGCGTCTCTTTATCTAACCAATCAAAATATCTCTTTCTAAGTTTATTTAGAATATTTGTTTATGCATGTCAAAAGTAAACTACATCACTAATAAAAAAAATTTCCTGACGAAAGGGGTTACTCCGTTTCTCTTTACCAAAAGTATATGGGAAAAAGATACAAATAAATAAATAAAATAAAACACACCAGTCTGCTAACTGGCAGTAACTCAACAGCTCAAAAAGCAACGTGTAATTATCCCGGTATAAAAACCAAAAGGTAATTAATTAAACTCGTGTTCTGCGTTAAACGGAATTTATTGTTGACGTTTCGTGCTATACATAACAAGAGTTTGTTCGTAACTTGAGATATATATCTGTATATCTAGGTATATATTTATTTATTTTAAAAACCTTTGTCAGAATAAAGGTTAACGTTTATTCTTTATTCAAATATTTGATGTAAGTTTAATATGTTAAAATTATTTAATTTTTTTTTTACATTTTTAAAGTGTTAATCCACATTTAGAAAAGAAAAATACTTATTTAGAAAACGTATAAAAACGGAGCGGGACTTGAACCCGCGCCTCCTGGAAACCGATCAGGACTCTGACCACTAAGTGATACGTTCTGGTGAACGTAGCGGGACTCGAACCCTCGCCTCCTGGAAACCGACCAGGCGCTCTGACCACTAAGCCATACGTTTCCAGGAGGCGCCGGTTCAAGTCCCGCTACGTTCAAATTTTTATACATTTTCTAAATAAGTATTATTATTTAAATTTGTTTTTCAAATTTTCATAAGTCTGCCTGTAAAGAATTTCATTTACTTACAACAACAAAAAAAAAACTATTTATGTGTTTGATACAATACCGGTATGTAAAATAAGTACCTACCATTTTGTAAGAATTTAACAACAATACTTACAAATTAGTTTGTGAGTAATATATGAAAGTTTGGGAGTTGTGTGGATAAGTAATAGATACTTATTCAGAAACTTAGATTTGAATTAATTGACTATTGAGGCATATCTAACATCTTCATTGGCACGAAATGAAGTTAAGCTGCTTGTCTTCAATGAAAATATTTGTCTAAGTCGTAATATATAATTAGTAAAGAGAAGTGTGTGAGAGTTCGATTCCAATCTGAGGCGGAATGATTTATTTTCTTATCTCGCTCTAGTAACAAAATACAGCGAGGCGTTGAAATCTGCTTATCAACATGCAATGTCTCGAAGAATGGGCAAGAGGTGAGAAACGGAATAGGTTCCCTACTGTACTGTACTACCTATAGGTTCCCTCTGTCTGCGCCGCTAAATGCGGGATACAGCGTGAAGTAAAAAAAATAATAAAACACATTCTCTACAGAACTACGTTTATAGCTAAGCCTGTTATTACTTAAAACACGAAGTATTTTAATTTATAAATATCGCGTCTATAAAATATAAAATTTATTATATACAAACAAATGCTGAAAATACGCTTCATTTCATTAGCACGTAAAGGTTACTTCAAATTATAGCGATGTTAATTACACCGATAGGAACACTTTAAAAACATTTAAATATCGCTTTGTTAATAAAATAAGTAGAATATTGCGCAGTCATAAATATTTGCTACGAAGACATGAATAAAAGCAATTTAAACGTGTTATAATTTAACAAGATTTTCTTTTCTTTTCCACATGAGCATAGGCAGAGAGAACCTAATATTATTACAACACTTAGCTCTGGCTAGTGTGGGTCTTCCATCAAAATCTTTATAGTAAACAAAATTTAGAGATATCTATGGGCTTAAGAATGCCTGGACAAACATTTTTGTAACAAACTAAACTAAACAAACTAAATAAAAAAAAAGTTAATAGGTGAAGCCTTCAGAATTCGGAGGGAAGTAAGGAAGAAAGTGTCTCAACACTTCCTGTGCCATGCGGGATACAGCGGAAGCTGACTAAAAATCTATGGGCATATGAATGAATGAAGAGAAACCACAAAAACATCAGTAAAAACTAAGGTCAAGTTTAAATTCAAATATCTCAAGATTCGCCTATGTCCAAAGTTATAATCAACATATGAGCTAGATATAGAATCCTGCTCTAGAAATTTTATATATAAACGGCTAGTACTTAATAAAACATAGCGTGGAAACCGCCTATTCATGCGTTCACGAATTAGCAATTCAAACAACATTTAAGTAAAGCTAATAAGGGCTAACCCAATACAGATTGTGTTTAAACTGAATTAATGTTTTCCTTTTACGCGCTCGCCACAAAATATACGCGGTTTTGTCAAGAAAGAATAACTTATTGCTTTATGTTTTTATTAATAGATGTTTACAATGAAGTATTAAATGTTATAATTTCTTATTGTATGTAATATTATGTTAGTTTATCATGTTATTTGTTGTTTTTTTATTCACATATTAGCAGTAAGTTAATAATTTTTTCAATATTTACAAAAAATAATGGTCAACATATAGTTTTTTTTTATGAATATAAGATATGCTTAAGTTCTATATTCTACAGTGTTTCTCAAATAATTTGTATTCTTTCAAAAAATATATAGTGAATAAGAAATATTCATTTCTTATTTTTAATGTTAGAAAGTTTAAACGTTAAAAAGTGTTGCTAGAACGACAATTTTGTTAATAGCAAAACCATATTTTTATTAAAAGATCAGTTCAAATTGTATATAACTCCTCTGGTTCTTTCTTTTCTTAGTTTATATTGTACCGAGCGCCCCAGGTAAATAAGTTTTATAAGTATTTTGTCACAGATTCAAAAGGTAATTTTACCAAGAGTAGATTAAAACCACAAGACACGAAAATTTACTTTCTCCGTTTCGTACTTATGGCGTTCTGAATGTGTTTTTAAACTTTAGTTATTATAAACGCAAATCATCACAATTGTATTGACATTGACATTTGACAGTGTCAATTTTACTTTGACAATATGTATCTATAAAATTACACAGCTTCCCGAACTATGTATTATTTTTTTTATTTGTATTAAAATAATGAAAAGCGACAATAAAATTAATACATGTTAAATATTTTAATGTTTAGTGTGAGGTTTAATTTAATGGGTTACAGAATAACCGGCTCAAAGTGTCTCACATTATGTTTAGGTTTCACTTTTGTAATGGGATGCTTTTTAGCATCTCTACCCATCGCACCGACAGGTATGTTTCTGAATTCAAGATAAGATTATTGATAAATGTAAGGCTATTATGTAATATGTTATAGTAAGTACAATAGTATGTTTTAACATAGCTGTAATTTAAGAATCTTTAATTGATTAATTTTCATCAAATTAACATACATTGATTGATTGACTTTTGATTGAACAAACATTTAAGTTTTCCTTTTTGCTTTTGCACATTTTGGTATTAAATATGTAAATGTCTATTTATTACTGTTATATACAACATTTACTAAGTCTATTTTAATGTTACTTTTATTTTACACCTTGATGATGTATCTTTGCAGAGTAGCCACAGAGAAGGTTCTCTCTCGAAGTGTTAAAACTCCAATCCATAGGCCACAAGGCACAAGCATGTGAGTGCAAGCGCAACAGATTGCGTGTTCATTTCCCAATTGAGGAAATGAAATATGTAACATTTTCATTTCTTTGCTCTGATAACGAGACTAAGCGCAGCATTGGGTTTCAAGCACAGCCAGAATTTAGTGAAAAGTGGGAAATTGAAATGGCGAATCTTAACACTAGGTACCTCTGCCTACCCTGCTATGTGCAGGATAGTGTGATGCAAAAAAAGCACACTCCATTCTTCACTTTCATGCTGAAGACAATATAAATCGAAATTCATCCCCCTCCAAATTGTAATACTGTGCCACAATGGCTTCATACTTTGAAATCTTTTAATTTAATCATTCCAGATACAAAAAGCCCCCAGATATCTACTCATTCAAGACCAGAAAAGAAAAAATTAGCAATAATAGTGCCATTCAGAGATAGATTTGAAGAATTGTTAGAGTTTGTACCACACATGTACACGTTTCTTAACAAACAAAAAATACCCTTTCACATTTTCATTGTTCAACAAAGAGACAATAATAGATTTAACCGAGCCTCACTCATAAATGTTGGTTTTATTTATACAAGGAATGACTATGATTATATAGCAATGCATGATGTTGACTTATTACCATTAAATGATAATTTAAGCTATAGATATCCAAATAACTGTGCCTTTCATATATGTTCTCCTCAAACACATCCTAAATATCATTATGATACTTTCATCGGAGGTATTTTATTAATAAAAAGGGAATATTTTGAATTAGTTAAGGGTATGTCAAATAATTATTGGGGTTGGGGGCTGGAAGATGACGAATTCTATGTGAGGCTAAGAGACGCTCATGTCAAAGTTATGAGACCAGATAATATTAATACAGGGACTGAAAATACTTTTAAGTAAGTCATTATTTTTAATTTATTTTTATTTAAAAAAAATCTATTATTGCACTTTTTCAGGTTGTCTCACATTATTTCCCACATATATGGTGTTTGCCTCGTTACTATAGCAAGTCGTTACTGTAGCTCAGTTGTTATTGAACCCACTATCATTGTGTTAATGTTTCTGAGTCTTAATTTTAATTATTATCTATTTAAATTTACAGGCACATCCATGACAAAACATATAGAAAACGCGATATGCGTAAATGCTACAATCAAAGGGAGATCACTAGACGGAGAGACAGAGTGACTGGCATACATGATGTTTCATACAAAATACACAATACCCACAGTGTCCTAATAGATTCGTTGCCTATAACGGTTTTGAATGTTGAACTGATATGTAATAAGACTGCTACGCCTTGGTGTCAGTGTCCAGAGCCTTTGAAAGTAAAGAAGAATTAAAAAAATATTGTTTTAAAAATAATTCCTCTCAATGGGAATTCGGAAACGGAAAACCTAAAAACGTCATGTTACGTCACAAATGGTCCTACTGGACCACTTTGTTTCAGATAAAATACACAATACAAATAATGTAGATATCGATTCAGTGACTACAACTGTTTTAAATGTTGAACTGATCTGTAATAGGACAGTAATACCTTGATGCGATAGCTTGAATGAGTGCTTGTTGCTAAAGCATGGAAAAAAAGTAGTTCTCCCCAGTGGCAATCAAACCCACAACCATCATGTTTAGTCAAAAGGTGTGTTACTGTGCCATGACGGTCTGTTGATTTGACTCTTTTTAATTTGTGTAATACTCAGTTTTTGCTGTATAGTGCATTTTTTAAATTAATTTTTAGTTTGTGTCTATAAGTTAGCATACTTTCAGTGTATAGTAAATGCCTGGAGGCCTGTCGTGGCGCAGTGGCACAGGGTGTGACTGTAAAACCGACTGGTTGTGGGTTTGATCCCCACTCGAGGAGATGAAATATTTACTTACATTTATATTTCCATTTCTTCGCTCTGGTGTCGAGGCAAAGCGCGGCGTTGAGTTCTGCCACTCAACACGCAATGCCTCTATAAGTAAAATTTTAATTTCTTAATGAAATGTATATATTTTAATATTATCAAACTTGTTATAACCAAAATACTATGTATTAATAATATAATAATAACTAGTTAGTAAGAAAAAAACCCCTAGTCTGTCCTCTTTTATAGGATTTGTATCACTTAGTTATACCGAATTATATACTATTTAAATTATGAGTTTTCTTTACTAACATTATTATCTAGAGGTCCTATTCTAAATTTAACCTTACTTGATTTTTTAAATGAAGCCGTGGTGAATAAATGGGACAGCTGTGGGTTCCATTCTCAATTGGTATCTATCTATATATAGGTAATATCACCACGCAACGCGCAAACAATTGAAACATGGGCTATGGGTAGGGAAAGCTTAGTAGTTAATACCTACCTTATCCTTTAATATGCGGGATACAGCGTGAGAAAATTCATGGCATTTAAACATGAGATTTGCCTATTAGGTTAATTTCCTACAAATAAGATATAATTTTTATATCTCTCAAATAGGATATAAAAAGAAAAAATAAAACTATATGCAAAAAAGCCATTTATTTGAGTAAGTATAATTTAATAGTATTAATTTGTGACAGATTTTAAATATAAATAAAATTAAGTACAACAAGCATTTTAATGGCAGAAGCATATAATTGTAAAAGTTTGATATTGCATTAAAACTAATAAATACAGTTGATATTCGATTATCGGCTATATTGGCCCTCTGTATCTTATATAGATGCTTGATATTCGATTGAAAGACAAATGTTGAACTGTACGACATTACCAATATTATTAAATATTTAGTATTATTAGACACAATCATGCTCACGTTAATGTATATTTGATTTTATGATTTCAACTCAGTTGAGATACCCAAACGCATATATAACAAATAGTCCAGTTAATCGGATTTCTACTGTACTATATACATATCTTATAGCATTGTAAAGAAAGTAGGGAAGAGAAGTGTCATAATGGGAACGGAATATCTTAACTCTAGGTTCCCAGATTTCTTCTGCCTACTCTGCTATGTGCTGGATACAGTGTGAAGCTAAAAAAACATTAATGTAATAAAGTACATTTAAAATACAATGATTGCCTTAACAATAGGTTCTCTCTGCGTGAACACACAGCGTGAAGCTGACAATAATTTGTAAGTAATGCAGTAATTTAAAAAGATTTTATAAAATAGTTTTATCATTTATTTAATTTCTAAGATTAAAATATTATTGCGTTTTTGGATGTATGTTATTATGACAATAAATTGAACTTTTTATTTTAAAGTTATGTCGTTCTTTATTTTAAAAGTATGTGAGATAACTTAATAAAGATTCTGTATTATAAGTTATTCGAGAAAAGATTTACGAAACATAGCGCGGCGTTAAGTTTAGCCACTCAAGACGCAATGTCTCGAAAATTGGACGCTGAGTGCGGGCAACTTAACTAGGTTCCCTGTGCTTAGGTACTCTGCGATATGCGGGATCCAGAGCGAAGCAGCTAACAAAATATTTACAGAATTATATTTTAAATTCTTAACAAATTTTATTGCAAAAGCCATCTTAAATTCATTTATTGAATATAGCCTAAACTACATTTTAGCTTTATAAAACGCTATAAATGTTTATAAAAATTACTTTTGTTTTTTAAGCACGCTATTAAATTGTATTTGTAAAAGTTTTTTAAATAATTAGTAGGTTATTTGAAATCGTCAATATCGAATATTTATTTTTTTATTTATATATTTTTTTTAAATATATGAGCAACTAAAACACGTAATAATATATTCAATAAAAATAATTCTTAACAAAATAAAAATATTTTTTATTATTTTTAAACAAAGTTCTATATAAAATCTGTCTAAAAATATCAAATTTTATAAAAAAAAATATAGCTAATCTAATTGGGTTACGCAAACAATATTTAATAATAAAAACAAAATAGGTATAGATTTTTTAAAGAAATTATAACAAAGCATAATATATGTAATTTGATGTTTTCATATTCTGTAAAAATGTAAAATTAAATTAAATTATAAGTTCTTTGATTTTCACGATTTTTACACCTTCCATACCAGAGGGCAAGATACTATCAGCTCATTCTGCAGGAATCCAGGGCAGTACGCGAGGCAATTAAGAAATCGTTGGCGGTAGTTTGATATACTAATTATGTCAAATGACGACGAATGCCACCTCAGTCTACCCGTGGCCACGGACTACTGCAAAGTTTTCAAATATTTTGTATTATACATTTCTGGAAACCCGACGTGGGTTCCCAAAAATGTATAATACAAAATATACGCGAATAATCCGGTTAAATAGTTTCATTTATAAATAAAATTAATAAATTAATATTAAAATTATTAAATTCTATAATTATTTCTTTTTAAACTGAATATCTTAGAAGTGTAAATACTTATGTCTTGTTACACAATTGAAATCATAAATGAATGAAGATGATCACATTTTTTATAAATAAGTTTATATAAACTTATTAAAACTTATGATAAACTTATTTATAAAAAATGTATTATATTTTTAATCGCTTATGAACAATTACATTCTTCGTGAAAATATTTAAAAAAAATTATAGAAGAAAAAACTTCGTTTATTGTAATAATATAAAAGTTAGAGTCGTTTAACTCTTTTTGAAAGGTTCATGTAAAACTTTCAATTCTGTTTTCTCAAAATAATTTCTTTAAATACCAAACCTTCATCCATTTATAAGTTCAATTACAATTTTAAATACAAAATCCATTAAGTACACAATTTGTTAAATTAAAATATATTTAAAAATCTAATAGTTAACTGTTTCAATAAATTCTACAAGCTATCTAAGTAACTTGATATATTTTAAAAGCTATCTAATAGAAAGTTTATTATTCAGAAAAGCACGCGTTTCTATTCAATAATATCACTTTGCTATCACATTTGAAGCAACTATTTTCTACATTTCGTCCTTCGAAAGGCATTATATTGAATATCGCTTGACATTTTATTAGTGACAGTTATTTTTTTTTAATAAATAACGCCCAATATTAAGAATCTATCTCCTACGTCAATTGGGCGTAAGTAACGAGAATGAATCTAATCTTCAACTATAATATTAAATTTAAAGAAAGAAAATAATTGGTAACAATCATCGAAACTATAAACAAATATAAAACAATGTATACAAAATAAATGAGAAATTTTTCACCAATATAGTATCGGTGCTAGACTAAAAACACTTTTTAAGTGATATACCCACAAATATTTTGTTTTGATTTTTATAGCATAAAAAAACAATTAATATTACAAACGACATACTATTGAATAATTAAAAGGAGGATATGATATAAATATAAATATCTAAGATTCCAATGCGCACCATCTTGCTCACTCGCAAGGCGCGCAACATGTCAGCTACAACGCGCAACTCCCTCCCTATAATATAAAACAGAGAAAAGTTATTATCTATTTATATGATATAATTATTCCAGCTTTACGCTTTAACCAGCATTTTAGCAGGGTAGGCAGAGAGAACTGTGTTAAGACACTCCGCCCTATACATTCCACCAGGTTCCAAGTGGAACCACACCACACTTTAGTCTAGATAGATTGGACCAATATAAAAATAAACATTCTAACGAATGGGATTCGAACCCACAGCACCGGATCCCAGAGTGTATGTACCACAGTAGAGATTGTAAATTTTGCTACATTCCTAATTTTTTAAAATAATTTGAATATAATTACAAATATTAATGCATAAGCAATACTTATAATATATGTATTATCTTTAAAAGTAATATTCTTTCCCTCCTCTCTGGGATCCAGCTGTGATAAACTGCAGCATTGAGCTCCTCCACGTAACTTTTAAATCAGGCAAAATTTGAAGAACGAAGTGGCTTTCTCAAATTTTCATAGCTCAACTTGGTTATACGCGTGTGAGCAAAGCGTGAAGCTGATAAAACTAATAATATATTGAATCTAATTAAGCGTATTGTTAAAAAAATTGCCAATATTAAGACCAGCAATGTTATACGTTTCATATTTTTTTCATAATTTATTAAAATTTTACTTTTAACGTATATACCGATTTTTAAAGTATAGAAAAAAGAGTCGGTAATTTAAAATAAAAATTTTGAAAACGTTGCAAATAAACTAAAAAAATATACTAGGATTTTAGGACATAATTAAATAAACATAAAAGGGTACTACAACTTTTGCAAAACAAAACTATTTGCAACGTCCAAAAAGTAAAGCCTCGATAGAAAAAAAAATTGAACAGGGGATATACAGAATAAAAATACATATCGAATTTATTTTTTTATTTCCATAGAAGCTTTACTACTCGAAAGGAACAAACATTAATACATATACAACGACTAAGCTAACAAATACAACATTCATCTTGGAAGACCATGAATTACAGAAAAATATAAATGTATGTTGATAATAATTTATATTATATTATAAATATGTCTAAAAGACGATACAGAATATAAATATTATAAATTTTATAATTAATTGAAAAGATATGGATAACTTTTGATAATAGATGCCTCCTATATGTCAAATAACTGTCAAATTAATCTCTGTAGTGAATTCATGTTTCATATCGATTTGAATAAAAATCGATATAAATTTCAATAGGTTTATACATCTAAACTTTTAAAAAAATATGAAATAAATAAAGCTAGTGTTTTTATACATTAAATATATTAGGTTATAGTTTTATATATTAGGTTATATTTGTTTATTTAACAATATTTGATCTTTATATAAGAGACATTGCTTACCTTTGTAAACATCAATATTTAGTTTGATGTTTTATTTATTTTTAATTGTTCCTATACTCTTCGTTTATTTTAATGTATACATTTTAATTAATTAAAAAAAAAACAAAACACTTAAAAGTTTAACCATATTACCAAAGGATATCCATAATAAATAAAGGATATTTATATGGTACAAATATTACGTACATATATTCTAATTACAAACTTTATTTTCGATGACTAAATATTTTGTGCTAATTTGGCACTATCATAGGTAGAAAGAAAATATCACAGAGAAGTAATTCAGAAAGACACGTCTAAAAATTCTATTTTGTTAGTTATTATTTTAATTTTGACATCTCTAATGGCACCTACTATGCCAATTTTAACAGGCTCATATTTTATTAATCCAATATTTTGCAAATTACTGAAACTCAGAAAAAACATTCGTAATTGATATCGATTTTCCTTCGAACTTTTTTTCGTATCGATTCCACCAATCTACATGTATATGGTAATAATGTTTTTTTAATTGATGATATATGATAGATAGATGATTATATTAATTTATTTAAATAGAGAAAATGCTAGTTTATTAAGAGGAAGTAGAGGAGTATTTCGGTATTAATATTTACCCTGTTTGAGAATCAAACATGTCACATGTTTAATTTATTATTTTATAGAAAATATGCGTCTAAAAACTTGGTCATGCGGTTACTGTAATCGATTTTTTAAAGAGAATAATACCAATATCGATCCAATGTATAGAAAAAGACAGGGGTAAAGGTGGTATACATTTGAATATAACATAGTACTTACGTTGTTAATAATAAAAGTGTAAAGATTATTATCATATTGACATCAAATTTATAATTATTTTTTATGTGAATTATATATATTTTTAATAACAATATTAACCCTTTAATACGCAAACCAACTTATGGCATGTTATTTAATCGCTTTTGCTACTTAATACTGCATAATCTATATATTTGAATAAGATAAAAATCTATTTTTTAGTCGTTGTTGACATTTAATATTATTTTTAAAAAAAAATTTAGATACTAACGATATTATTTGTGCTACTATAATTCCATGACATAGTACTTTTTTACTTATTATACGTAAATAACATTAATGATATACGAATAAATATCGAAAATTTAATCCCTTATCTAGTAAATAACTACTCTGTCACAAAGATTATTATCATATTACATATATAATATCGCACTTTTATTAAGAAAGTGCTTTAACTCCCATTTTTTTTTTATTGAACTGACAGTAAAGTGCTTATTTAATAATTCTGCGGTAATTCCCCATAAAATGAGAGAATCCAAATTTTTGAGTTAAAACACTAAAGTTTTTCAGTGCGGTATACATGTTCACTGTGAATATATATCATACTGTAAATATAATAAAAATACATAGTATATGAATATAATTTCCGTAGAATTGACGATATTTTGACAACGATACATAATTCATAATAATCATTTCTTATCGATTACAATTATTCAGATTCTGAATCAAATTATTTTCTTAATCTCAACATTCTATTCTACGTCACTATTAAAATTTAAATCCTTAAAAATATCATTTTCAGTTCAAAGGAAAACAATTATCTTAAGGCTATAAAAGATGATAAAAACAATATTTATAAAACGTCCAATATTCATAATTGTCATATAACCTATAAATAATAATATTTTTTAATTAAAAACATTGGCACATACTGAGTAAATAATAATACTTTGACTTATTTTTATTCAGATTTTTGAATTGGAAGACAGATAGATTAATACCAATGCACTGTTAGAATCGATTTAGAAATATCGATATAGTTCTTAGGGGGTTCTTACCTCACTTTGGGAGGACGGTCACGTAAAACGCGTGAGGACCTCCCGGAGGGCATGCATGAAGAGGTTAAGGATAGTGGAGGAGGCAATAATCGTAGCGTTTGGCGCTCAGTTCTCTCTGATTACATATCATTGATATAGTGTGAAGCTA
>DWLH01000660.1:0-17697 GCA_018249795.1 Heliconius telesiphe telesiphe
GAACGTGCTCAGCTGGTTTGGGCACGTCGAACGAATGAGTGATGAAAGAATGACAAAAAAGATTTATGATGGAAAAGTGAGTGGTAAGAGAGGTAGGGGGAGACCTCGGTTGACCTTCGAAAACACAATATCAAAGATACTGGTCACGTAAAAAGCATGAGGACCCCCCGGAGGGCATGTTGAGGTTGATGACAGTGAACGAAAGAGGTATGTAGAGACCGTAGCGTTTGGCGCTCCGTTCTCTCTGACTACTCGGCTAGGGATAAAGCGTGAAGTTAGTTTAGTTTTTGTTTATTATAATTAAAAATTGTTTTATTTAGTAAATATAATTTAATTTTCTACTTCCCTAAAAATAACCTCCTAACTTAACTCAAAAAATTACTAATTTTGTCAAATCCCGAAAATATCGAAAAAACCCGGATCCCGGGATTTTTCTGAAGTCGATATCGAAAATCCCGGTTTTGCTTGAATAGTCCGATATTGCAACCCCTAATTGTGATCGGCCTCTATTATTGATGTACATTTGTATAAGAAACGGGAGTCAGAAGTATTGGGTTGGCAACTAAGTAATTGCGGTTTTTTTTTAGAAAATCAAAGACCTTTTTTTTCATGGAACTAAATAATTTTTTTCTGTAATATATTGTCCATTTTGATCAATGACCTTTTGGCATCTTTCATGCAGTATCGTAATCCCACGTTCGTAAAACTTCTGGTTTTTATTAGTAAAAAACTGAATCAGGTACGATTTGATACCATTCAAGGAGTTTTGTAAAGATCGAAACAAAAAGTAATCAGATGGTGCAAGGTCAGGACTATTTGGTGGATGTGGAAAAACATCCCAACCAAACTCCAATAAAAAAAAATTCCCACCTAACTGATAACAAAACCTTCTTTTGATGAATATCTGCTTTTGATGTTGTTTGAGTTGGTTCACCTGACTTGCTCCACGATCTTTTCCGCTTGATATTGTTGTATACAACCCAAAAATTTTTCATAGCCAGTTATCAGTCGTTTTAAAAATGGATCATTTTCATTAAGTTTCTTTAGCATATCGCAGCGGTTAATGCGTTGCGTTAAATGCGTTTCTTTCAATTCGTGTGGAACCCATGTGTCGAGTTTTTGAACATAGCCAAGTTGTTTTAAGTGATTTTCAATGGATGTGATACATGAAGCTTCTCTGCAATCTCACGTGTTGTACTGTGAAGATCCGAATCGATTATTGCTTTGATTAGGGCGTCATCAACTTCAACTGGCCGACTAGAGCATTTTTCATCTCTGGGTGAAAAATCACCAGAACGAAATTTGGAAAACCAATTTTGACACTGCCATTCTTTTAAGGCACCATAAACATTTTATGGGCTTGCGATGCGTTTTTCCCTTTGCGGAAATAAAAAAAGCAAAATATGACGAAAATGTTCCTTTTGATTTTTCATTTTTCAACGGACACTAAACGAAAACTACGCAACCGATCAAAAACCTTTTTTTACTGATTGACAGCTGAATTGCTCACTATCAAATAACAAAACGTTTTTTACATTTGTATTACGTCTGCAAACCTAAAAATTCAACTGAAACTATCTATGAGTGAAATCCGCAACTATTAAGTTGCCAACCTGTTATTTTCACATACTAGAAACATCGAAGATCTGGAGTATCTGGTGACACTGGTGAGAAAACATAAGAGCACAGCCAACCTATTAAACATATTGCCCTTTGAAAGTTTTTTCAGAATGATGGAATTCTTCTTCTTCTTTTAAGGTCAATACTCAAGATCTGGAGCATCTGCTAAAGAACCTTTATAGTTCGGTTAAGCCTTGTGAGGTATGAAAATGTCGCCTTAATAAAACTACTGTACAAAAATCAGAACAGGAGAAAAATAAAGACAGATATCGAATAAAATAATAAAAAAAATATTAAATCAGCTTCACGCTGTATCCCGCACACAGCAGGGTAGGAAGAGGGAACCTAGTGTTAGGTCTCTGTTTCCCCCTTTCCAACGAATTCTGGAGACATTACATATTGAGTGGCGGAACTCAGCGCCGCACTTTGCGTCGATACCAGAGCGAAGAAATGAAAATAAAAATATAAATAAATGAAACTATTTTCACCGGATTAATTGCGTAAATATAAAATTATACATTTTTGGAAACCCGACGTTTCGTCCGTGGCCATGGGTAGACTGAGATGGCATTCGTATGTCTGTATCGTGCCTGTATCGTGCCCTCTGGTATGACTGTATCGTGTCCTCTGGTATGGTGGGTTTGAGACTTCAAGTATTTATGAGTAGGTCCCAGGTGGTAGAAAGTTTCCAGCCATCCTCTCTATTGAAATTAGGATGTTTTAGTATTTCTATAGCCTCGCGGGTTATTCTAGGAATGTATCTCTTTTCCTTAGCGAGGATTTACAGCTGACTTAGACACACCAGGACAGGCCTTTAATAAAATAATATACATATATATAGGAATAGTAATAAAAAGATTACTTAAGTTTGCAAGCATATGCACTTACTTTGTATGAAAGAAACTACAAATATAAATTTGTAATGGTTTTTTTTTTTCTATGAAATACCTAGAAAAACTGCCTGGACTGGACTGAATATATGATAATATTTTTATCTTTATACCTCCACGCAATCTCGAAATAAATGATCTGGACAGAAGGACAACAAGCTGATGAGAGGGAACCCTAAAAACCAACGTCTAATAAGAAAACCTAATAGGTTAAGGTGACTTGGCCGTTGATTAGTATACAGAGTGGAAGCGTAAGCGCTCCTTTTACAGGAACAGCATACAGGGTAAAATATTTTAAACCCTCTTAAAGAAATATATCAAGATACCTCAACAGTTTAGATGTAGGATTTTTTTTTCATTTCACGATGTTTATCCATTCCTGTATTTCGTGTGACGCAGTGCGTAACTGCGATACCTACGACTCGATTTCGGAATGAGGCGTATTCGGCGGTTTCCTTTTGATATTTTGATTTCTGCGTGCGTTGTTCTTGATAAATGGGTTTTATTTTACAACGATAATTTTATTAGTTATTTTGTTTGAAAAAGTCAATTTTTAATTTTTGGCAAAATCTCTTTTGTTTTAAAAGTATTAGGCTTTTATAGAGTAGTTAAAACTGTGGTTTCATTTAAAGTAGTGATGACAAAAACACTTTGTATATTAACACGTAATTATGCTTAAAGAAATGTTCAACGGTCGGTCATATTAAATTTAATTATTTAATGTGACCGGCCGTTTGTTTTTAGATTATTATATTACATGTATTACTAACTAGTTTCACGGCTTCAACCGCTTCTTTTTATTCAATACTATTTAAGTTTCGTAGGAATTCCCTAATAAAAAGTAACATATACATATGCTACTCCATAATCTCCTCTATAGGTCAGTGAAGGTTTAATAAAAATTAGTTCCAGCTGTTCCGGAGATTAGCCGGGACAAACTAAAAGATTAGGAATGCTAAGGCTAAAAATTCAGGCGGCATTTATTTATTTTAACCCTCCATTGTTTATTTGCGACATTTTTTTTTATTGTTTTATTATAGTAAAAGTGGGATTTAGAATAAAAGAGTCTCCTTCTAGTGTACAGTACACCTGTACCTACATCCTATCACATTCATACGTTATTTATACGTACGAGTACACTTTGTGGATAACAAATAAAATACTCATGTAAGTATAATTATGATTAATATAAACCTGTTTTTGCATAAATTAGTTACAGCGCGTCGTGCGTCGTGCGTCGTGCTGTCCGTCCGTCCGTCGTCGCTGTGGCTCGACCGACGCCTACAATAGCTGTCCTACGTTACGTTAACGTTGCTAATGACAAAACGAATTTATGATAATTACGATCTACACGTACTGTTGTTTCCATTTGAGTCTAAATCATTTGCAAATAATATTATAAGGTATGACTGCTACTCATAAGTAATTAAGTATTTATTACATTAAGAGCGAGATACCGAGATTAGCGAGATTACCAACCATTTGGTGAAATATTTTGAATAGCAACTGTCCACCATTCTGAAATAGCGCTACCCTAGAAATTTTGATAGATTTGCTTACAAATATATTGCCCCGAAAACATAAAAAACGCAACATTTACACGAACATATCTGTGGAAAGCTAGTCCAGGGCCTAAAATTATCTATAGATACGCCCATGTACATAATATATTGTAATTACAGGATATAAGGATTATTAATAATTTAAATAATATGAAATATTTATCAAAAAATAAAATAATAAATCTGGTTGTCTTATATGTTTATATGAAATTAAATATATGAATTGCGCAAATATGGTGATTATTTTTTTTTGTTTAATTAAATCACGTTTTTAATCACACGTGTTGAAAGCTATTACTTAAGTTGCAAGGTAACATCATATCACCTTTAAAAGTATTTTATATTTGCATTAAACCTTACTCCTGTACCAAATTTCAGCTTTCTAGGTCTATGGGAATTACTAGTTCTAGTTTGATGATCAGAGAGTGAGTGAGTAAGTTAATCAGTGTCGAAATAGTGAAACTTTGACCTACAAGATTGAGACTCTGGTGTGTTTATGGCTTACTAGAAGATGATAATTTAATAGCTTTAAATCTATCCAGAGGTTCACAAACAGAAGCACAAAAACAGGCCGTAACTGTTCCTGAAAAGGATGCTGCGGCAGTGCTCGATTGGAGATGTCACTTTACGATAAATAAGAAGAAATAAAAAATAGGCTGTCTTCACAAGATCAAGGAAATCATTATATTTAAATTGTTTCTATTTCAACGCCGTCGCAATATAAAGCGTGGCGTTGAGTTGCAACTCAATGCATTGGGGAACGGACTGTCTTGGTGCTAGGTTCTGTTTGCCTAATGAGACAATCACAACGAGTAGTAGTAGGAAGTAACATGGCGAGGCTCACGGAGTCCACGATTCATAGTCCTCGAGGCGCTCTCAGAGAGGAGGCGGACTTCTTATGTAACGAGCTAATATTATATTGTATAAACAAGGCGACATAAATAAATTATACAAAAATATTCAGTTCATGGCGGAAAGGTTAAGGCCACGCGATAATGTCGCAACATATGTACACACACACACACACACTCACACACACACACACATCAAATGTGAGGTAGACAGCAAGAAACCAGTAAAAGATCATTAATTCCTGTAAAATAGAACAATTGTGTTTTAATAGCGCATTTTTGTATACAGTAGGTACATTATTATGTAGTTAGTTCAGGTTAATTAGTCGTTGAAAAGTATTACGAACTAACAAAATTACTCAATGTCAGTGGTTTGCAATTGAGCGTCTTGAGGAAACACAGTTGCAGAGTTTAAAGTTATTATGAAACTGATTACTATTATATGTGATCGATCTCCACAATCGTTACATATTTATCGCGTTGTGTAAGTATTTACGTACATTTATCATGAATATTTTGACTGGATATCGTACTGTGGTTAAAAGTTCACATGAAAGATAAAAGTAACTGTGATAATGTCGATAATTAACAATTCCTACAATAAATTAAGCTAACTATATATTGTTTGCGAGTATATACAAATTAGTAACCGGTAAGTGAATTATAATTCGCGGATAACGACATGTCGTAACTGGTGAGTGTACTATCACTACCACCTACACTACGAACGTTTTTGCAATATGTATATATTTTACGTATACAGAAGATCCAATGTAAAGATTTCAACAATATTTACACTTTTAGTAGAGTTAGATATGAACGCAGTACGTACATTTTATCTCGCTTGTAATATTTATTGCATATTATGCTTATGTGTACTTATAATAAATATTTTGCGGAAAATCTACACAAAAACATAATATAGATTTATAATATGTTTATACGAAGTTACTAATAGGTCGAGATGTCAGTGCGTAAATGTACAATGTAAAATGCTGCCGCCGAATCTAATCGCACAGTACAAGCTTAAATATCGTCCACATCACCTGGATACGTGGCACTCCACTGCTGTGCACTTTCGTAGGAACTTCCTTCCAAGCGCAACGGACGGTCGGGGCACAAACGGGGTCGTGGGCGGCGGAGATCACTTACCATCAGGTGACCCGAACGCTCGTTTGCTTTGGCTTTTCCATAAATAAAATAATAAAAAATGATAGTACAATAGATTACCTTTAGTTAAATTTATGGTAATGCGTTTTTGTTGAAAAATTGCACTTATGTGTTTATTATGTGAATCTAACATTATTTTAAAAAGGAATTGCAAGAACAACCTCTATTTTTTTTCTCAACGCTATATACACGGTTGCCTGTCAAATAACTGCCACAATGAAATGCGCGGTCTATCTTATGTTTTAAAGAAAAATATAATGTGCAGGTCAAGCTTAAAATCAATGTTAATTTATTTGTTAAATTATGATTTAAAGCATAATAAACACATACAGATAACTATATAAAGGAATATATCTACATAATGTGCAGTCATCTTAAACAATATGGCTAGCCTTTGTTTAAAATCTGCCCTATTGTCTTAGGCAAGCTGTTGATTGAGGTATTCTACGCAATACCACGGCAATGTATAGAATAGCCGAGGTGTCCAGGCAATGTATGAAATATTATGAATATTATTGCTCATTATAATATATAATATCCAACATACGAGGCCAGTTGTGGCGCAGCGGCACACAGTGTGACTGTAAAACCGATTCGTTGTGGGTTCAATCCTTACTCGAAGAGCCTTTTAAACTTAAAAATAGCTAACTTAGCCTGCACAAAAAATCTGCTAAATCAATAAAATGCAAGTAAGTAAACTCTCGTCTTATACATATATTACTGGCTATTTATATATTTAATGTAATATGTAGGCAAAGTAAAAAATAAATAATATTTCATACATAGCTGAGTTATTGTATAGAATATCCAATGTTTCTTAAAACGCTGTATAGGGTGAAGGATGTACTCATTTGTTTTTCTTTAATTTCCTTTTATTTTGTTTACTACTTGTCTTTTTTATTTTCGAACTTGAAGTTTATACTGTTAGCCCTACCCTACCCTACCTACCTTTACAGCGTCACTGGATGGGTACTCTGTTCCTGAAAAAATTGCAAGCACTACGTAGCTGCTTGAGAGGATGCCAACGGCGGTAAAGCTTCCTGCGTGACTCGAACTTTAGCTTTTGGTCGTAGAACGGACTGGGAAGTTAACTTATTCTAAGCTACCCAGCCACGACAGGAAGACGTGACTGGGAATAAATTAGACTAATCTAAGGGAGCTTACGGTCACTAACTGCTGGACCCAAGCCTTTGAAAGGAAATGACGACGAAGTCCAGCTTGGCTTAGTCGTTATTTTTCGTCAACGACGACATTTATGTCGTGTATATATAGTGTTTTTTGCCTATATACGAGGCATTGGCTATTGTAATAGCGTCATCTGGATCTAGTAACGCGCTACACGTGCGTCTGCGGTTACGTTTAGGGATGTAATCACACGCCTTAACAACGAGGTGACGCGCGTGCGAGCCTGCGCGCTCAAAGTAGCACTTGGCTAAGCCTTTGCCGTGCTCGTGAATCGTTTTCAGTCTCTATGAAGGTCGACCTTACGCACGCACCAGGAGCAACCTGATACGATACATAAAAAAATATTTTGTACCTTTTGAAGAGGGTCGAGGTTTGTGTGCGCGAACGCTACACAAGCATAGGTGAGGACGGGTGTAATACAAGTTTTGTAGAGTGTCAATTTATTTCTAAGTGACATTTCGCTACGCTTGTTTATTATCTGTTGAGAATAAAGGGAGTTTTTTGACAAGCTTTCTAGACGCGGAGTATAAAAGAGAAATCTGGCAAGCCAGAGCTTCCCACCTTGAAATTCAAGCCGTTATTCCAGGCCTCATCGAACGCTTTCGCTATGTTGAGAAAAATGTCGGCAATATTGTTATAGAAACCAGACGGTGGACGTGGTGGACGGCGGAGTGTTTCTTTCTGAAACTAAATTACTGGCCGGCATTGCGGGCCTAATCAGAGGTGGCATAGTCAAGAGACAATCGACACTAAATGCTCGCGTCAGCGCCCATAAAGCCAGGCACGATAGCGCAAACCCCATCGAGCTTTTCATCCCAGGATTCTCCGCGGAATAGTTCCAACACGTATCGAACTCTCCTCCTCAAACTATTAAGTTGTCTACTGTTATCATCAGTTGAATAAGAGTCATTTCGTCTCATGGCTTTGTTCCTACGTCACTACTTGGTGTCCACACAGTTCCTTTTGTCCAGTGTATGTACCTACACACAATGGACAACTTACAGCTGACATTATTTTAGCCCATTATATGGAAACGGGGAAAAGAGGTTTTATGTTTCATAATCTACGCAAACGATGTTTCGATTATTTAATATATATTTAATAGCAACGTCTGGTTATACATATATATATATATATATATAACATAAATACCACTTTGCATTCATTACAAAGTGGTATTTATGTTTCGAGTCAGTAATATTATTGTTCATCTAAGCTTATAGATTAGAAACCGATTTTTCTATGCAATCAATATAGTACGTAAATCGATATAAGGAAACGTATAATAAAGTAGAGTCATCGGAAATCACTAGCGAATGGGAG
Organism: Heliconius telesiphe telesiphe; assembly: GCA_018249795.1. NCBI lineage: Eukaryota > Metazoa > Arthropoda > Insecta > Lepidoptera > Nymphalidae > Heliconius > Heliconius telesiphe. Next base: position 8,602 of record DWLH01000660.1, read on the forward strand.
ACCTTGATGCTTATAATTTTAAAGGTCAAAAGGGTCACTTTGTCATTACTTCACGACTACTTACGACCTCTAAGTGTGGACTGATTAAAACAACATTTGTCGATTCATTTGTGGGAATAATCGAATATTATTGTTAACCGCAACACTCCGGAAGTTAATTACATGCGCGAGGACGGCCAAAGTCGAGTCCAAACCTACGAGCACCAGCACGCTTATACTAATCACGTCTAATATTATTTATCTGATTGCAAAAAATCTAATTGAAACCACACACACCACCACATTGTTCCTTACATTTTTACAACAATATATAATTTTTTCGTACAATATTACCTTCAACTGGGACAGCTAGGAGCTAGGTAGGTTAATTAGGGGAAAGGTTTACGAGATGATCCCCTTACGGGAATGGAAAGAATGCTCGTAGTCTGCACGATACTGACATTATTATGGAATTGAAAGCGCTTGATAATAGCAACTTTATCTTATACCTGCAAGTGGCATACCTGGAAGACCTTGTTTGTACATCTTATATTATAATATTTTATGTTTCTTAAAGCTCTATTAAAATATTATCTTGGACATCGTACTTTAAATCTTTCTTTAATTATTTTTGTTTGTCACATTCAAAGTATGTTTTGCTTTATGTTAAGTATATTTATTTTATACTTTTTAATTTATGATTTGAAGTCGGTTTCGTTTTTGATAAAAAATAAATATCATCACAGGTAATGATTCTATTTAGAAACCTTTCATTATTGTGCCGGTTAAGTGATGTAGCGGAGCAGTCGAAGCCTGACGCCTTTGCCGGTTTGCTTCACTCAATTCGTGAAGAACCACCCTATACTTCAGTTACACCCACTATTCAAGCTTCTTGTTTTTCCCAATTTGCTCCAAGCGGATTAAAACAGTTTTATCACTAACACAAGAGCCTGCAGCCAACTCGGACGTGGTTTACGATGGATTCCACAATAGCCTTCAATTCTTCATTATCAACTTGGGTCCCTGGTCCTTCCACAAGACTTGTTCTGCAAGTTGAAATTTCAAGAACGAAAACGTTCAAACTAAAATTGTACTATGTTTTCTTTTGCGACATGACCGCCATACGCATCATTAACCCTTCGAGTCGTTTCGCAGCACTGGTGCCGCGTAAATAACACGATATTTCAAGTTTTCCATCTTGTTAACTGAGTGACGCAAACAGAAAAAAACAGAAGAAAAAAATTAATGCATGACAGTTAACGAAACACAAATACATGTAAATAACTGTATAAATTTGAATTTAGAATTCCCAACCAAAGATGAGAAATTTGTGATTAAAGTGGCCAGTACGACAAAACGCCAATTTCATATGTAAGGACTTAATACTTAGATATACTTTTATGTCTAGAAATTACTCAAAAGAAAATTTAACAATATATTTACTTACGTACCTAACATTGCGTGAGTAAATATCTACTTAGATACATTGTTAAATCCCCGCACACAACAGGGTAGGCAGAGGGAACGTAGTGTTAAGACACTCCGTCCTCCACTTTCCGCCAAATTCGTGGAGATATTGCGTGTGTGTAGTGGCAGAATTCAAAGTCGCGCTTTGCCTCGACATCAGAGCGAAGAAACAAAAATATAAATGTTATTTAAATTAATATTTCATTTCCTCGAGTGGGGATCGAACTCACTACCAGTCGCCTTTACAGGCACACTGTGTGCCTGCTGCTGCGCCACGACGGGCCTCTTATTACGATTACAATTGTCACTACTTAAGTATCTCGCACAACTATAGTTAGCTCTACAGTTATAAAATTAAATATCTTTTGTTTTGAGCTTCGTGTGGGATCATCTTACTTAAGTAGGCTCTTTTACTTTCTCCTTTAATTGTAACGTTAATGATCCGATCTAAATATATTCAGTTACATGTTCCTGCTAAAATATTTACTACATAAAACATACGTAGTAGTAGGTTACGATACGGCCGTACAGGTACCAGACTACCAACACCTAGCTAGCTTATATAAATGTATGCATATTCATGTATGAGCTACAGCGTTCTTCGGGATTATAGCGCAATACGTATAAATAATAAAGTAAAATTTCTTTTGAATGCTCATTTGTAGCCTTACATTAGAGTTCAAGTGTCACGTCGGTAGTTACCAAGCGCTTGGCGAGAGTAACCGAACGAATTTAATCTATAACGTTCAAAGGTTTTGACACAATTATCACTAAAACGAAATACACAACATAACAACATATCAAATACATTATTTCGATAGCTCTCCACGCCGCGCATGCGCCGGCCCGCGCCCTCTTGCGCCCTCCCGCGCTCTTCTACGCCTGCCCGCGCTCACCTGCGCCCTCCCGCGCTCTCCTGTGCCTGTTCGTGCCCTCCTGCGCCGGATTACGAATAGAAAACACTAGTCTTTACGAGTACATCGTCACGTCTAAGTACATGCATAATTGAGCTCGTAATTACGAAATAATATATTATATGAAGAGCCAACGGTTATCCACGCGTTGCTCTACCATGTTATTTACTTATACTACAACCATTTATGTCCAATAATTAATAATCTGTTGTCTATTAGTGGTCAAAAGAAAATATACGTATATGCTTTGTACAATCTTTTGAAATTATAATTTTCCACGAAATGTAAAATGGTTAAAAGCAATAAATATACTTATCTCTGTATGTCACGAAAGATTCTAATTCAGTGAATTAAAATCCATATACAGGATTGAAGCGTCAGTGCTCCTTTTACGGGAGCAGCATATAGGATAAAATATTTCAAACTGAAAAAATCTTACGTCCAAATTGTTGAGGTATCTTGATTAATTTCTTTAGATATGGGTTTAAAACATTTTACCCTATATGCTGTTCCCGTAAAAGGAGCACTGACGCCAGCCTGTATACACAAATGTCCTCAAAATGAGGTCGTAGTTACCCATTTCTCGAATGCACTATGCTGTTGTGTTTCAAACTGTTTGCCAATAGGTACACAATGTAGGTGCAGAACTCATATACGAGGGGAAATTTAAAAAAAGCATTTGCATTATCCGGAAGCCTCAATGCGAATAAGACAAAGGTTCTGATTTTTGAAAGAGAAGAAGAACGAAGAAGACCAGTGAAAGATGGAATGCAAGATCAGTGTAAATGGTAACATATGAGAACAAGTGAATGAAGTGGTATACTTGGGAAGTATGTTCAGTAGAGATGGAAGATACGAGATGGATGTGGAAAAGCGTATTGCTGCCGGTAACAGAGGTAACGGAGCCTTAGCTGCATTGCTGAGACGGCGAAACGTCAGTACAGCTGCGCGTTTAGCCGTACACAATGCAGTTTTGGTACCGACAGTGTTATACGGCAGCGAAACGTGGGTATTACAGAAGAAGAATGAAAGAAAGATGAATGTCGTGGATATGCGATCTCTTCGTAGGATATGCGGAGTCAGCTTAACTGATCGAATCCGCAATAAAGAGGTACACAGAATGGCAGGTAATAGCGAGGATGTCACGGTGAGAATGAAGAAGAACGTGCTCAGCTGGTTTGGGCACGTCGAACGAATGAGTGATGAAAGAATGGCAAAAAAGATTTATGATGGAAAAGTGAGCGGTAAGAGAGGGGAGAACTCGGTTGACCTTCGAAAACACAGTATCAAAGTACTGGAAGAAGGTCACGTAAAAAACATGAGGACTCCCCGGAGGGAGTATGAAGAGGTTTATGACTGTGGACGAGGCGAAAGAGGTATGTAGAGACCGTAGCGCTTGGGGCTACGTTGTCTCTACCCCGCTAGGGATAAAGCGTGGGGCTAGTTTAGTTTAGTTTAGTTTTGGAAAAGACAAATAATCTATTAGCTTCTCAAAATACTCTTCGATAAATATATGTACCTCCCATTCGGCAACATACACAAAGCTATTATGTAAAGTAATCTATTACCTATTTTATTAAACTTTTACATATTTATACAGTTTTTTAGCTTCATTTGACAGAATTAAAAACTGATGTTTTTATGCTCGCTCATTTTATTTTTATTTTTATCGTGATCTTTAATGTCTCGTGTAGTAATGTAAGCTTATGTATGGAGATTAACGGAAGTTCTCTGAAAGCACAGCCCAGAGCGCGATGGTTGCGCGCTGCTCCTCAGGAGGTGCTCTGGTCCACGGTGCTGCTGCACGACGTCGGCCGCACGCGCCTCGTCGCGCGCTCGTCGCTCAGTCACCGCGCGGCGCTCGCACTCGCCGCACTTCTCGACGCGTTCCCGCTCGCACTAGCACGTGGAGGACCTCCGGCAGACATGCCCGCCAACGGTCAGTACCACCGACGCGCCCGCCCTCCGCCCTCCGCCGCCCCTCCCCCCCCCCCCCCCCCCCCCCCCCCCCCCCCCCCCCCCCCCCCCCCCCCCCCCCTCCTCGCCGCCCACGAGTTGCTGTCTCATTGCAATTATAGTTCTTTATTTCTGTTTTAGAGAAACTTAAAAAAGCTCAGAATATGCGTATCAGAAACAAAATACATACTTATTCGCGCGTCACGAGTCACGACGACGTCCGCCGCGTTAATAATTTATATCTCATTTTATTTAGAATTCTGCCGCCGCGATCGTCGTAACGCAGTTAGTAGTGAATTGTTACGTATTACTTTATATAATAATTAATTTAAAGTATTTTTTATATTAAAATAAGAAAATTACTCGTGGTATTAAATAATTTGCAAGTCGGCCCGTCTACTTTAATAGATTTGACTGTAAGCGATGTAAAGCTATAAAGCGATTTTAAATATATAAGTTTATATGTACATTGATTTATCAGAGAGTAAAAGTGTTAATATAATAATCAGAGATAGTTTTCGTGTTGTGAGCAACGTTGCCAAATACCTATTCTTACGGTAAAAAGCGGCATTTTTTAAAATTTGAAGTAAAAAAGCAGTATTCTTCCGACAAAAACGAGACAAAAAAATAATGAGGATATAATTTATTATTTATCCATTTATTTGAGTTTTAAATAAAGCTTCCTATGGTAATAGATAAAAAATGTTTTAATGAAAACTATACTAAACTATATTTAAACGATATTCTTCTGGTTTACCATATTTACGGCAGTTGAGTCTTCAGAAAAATTATACGAAACTTACGAATATTAAATTATTATTACATATAAATTACACATATATATTAATTATTATATGAAATTATTAATAAATTATTAAAATCTTAAAGTAATAGAACAGGATTTTACACACTAAATGGAATAATGCGTAAAAGGCAGAACTATGCCTGTTCCGATCGGAACATTTAATTTTAAGGTTAAAAATCGGGACGTCCCGCCAAAATCTGGCAACGCTGGTTGTGAGAGAAGGTGGCTTCAAGATTAAACATGGATTTGAACGCCGGAACAATCTCATGAGTTATGCTTAGACCATAACTCAATCTCATGAGTTATGCTTAGAACAATAGACTAATATTTTTTGTCATTGTAGTTATTTATCTTAGGCGTCGTCGTTGTAACTCGTTAGTTAATGGCCGCTGCCTACGCGTCGCAGACGACAGATATTATATGATAGGAGAAGACCAACATCACTTATTTGGACTTAATGGTAGAGAGGCGCCCGCGACCGGACACCTGTCCGTTATATTAGCGATCTAGTAGGCGAGCCATGCGATGCCATTTGCATATTACAGCATTTAAATACTATTCAAACAACAAGTAGAAGCCACGTCTTTCTACTTGTATTAAATTCATATGAGTAAAACATATTTAACGTTGACTATGTGTTGTACTTAACAAATTTGTTTTATCTTCACGCCGTATCCCGCGTGTATCAGGCAGAGGGGGCCTAGTGTTATGCAGGTTTTCGCCGAATTCTGGTGGCATTACGTGTTGAGTTGCGGAATTCCACGCCGCCTCATCCTAAAGTTATTGTTTAATTTTTCTATTCAAATAGGATCTCATAAGTAAATTACATCGACTTTAGTAAAAACTTGTAGTTATAAAAATATAGTCTATTTATTAAACTATAATAAATTCTACAAGTTCTTACAAAACCAAGTTTTTTTTTCAAATATCTCATAAAATAGAAACTGAAGAGGAGCCGCTCGTCTCGTCTCTTTTTTTATTAAGAGCGGCTTGCTATTAAGTATTTAACGTATTAAATAGTATAAATGTAAATATATGGAATCCGGTTTGTCTATATCTTATCTGAATGTAAACAAATTAATGTATCACAGTGATCTCAAAGTCACTCTGTAGAATGACGTGAGACCTAGAGAAAAGATCTCTAGGAAGGCCCATGGAGTCATGGTCCACAGTTAGTAGGTAGGTACATCAACAAGCAGGTATATCAATAGATTTGGTATTTCCTATTAACTGCTAATCAGCGAGTGCCAAATGTTGTATTTACCTAATTAAAGTCCATTTCGCATTTCTAAACGTAAACGAGCTGGATTAGTTAATGATCATTAACAAATTACTCTTCGGTCCTTCTTTCTTTCGGTTAGGTCCAGAGTTAACTGGATTAAAAAAAATAAGGCAAAAAAACTTTTTTTAAACAAGCTTTTATTAAACTCTCCGAAAAGAAGAAAATATATTTTTTTTTAAATTTTAACTACCAACTTATTACCTTCTTATACACAATTTCTATGATCATAAAAGTTTGCCGCAACGATCAATATTTAATTAAATTGAAATGTTTACATTTCAATTTACCGATTCATTTAATTTTCATTTAAACATATGTATGTTAGTATTAATTTGTTTACACGTACACACACACACACGCGTACAAGTAATTCGCGCGACAAACTTTTATTAAACTAAATTATATAAACTGTGTATAAGGAGGTTATTAGTTGATTGTTAAAATTTAAGTTTATTTTGATTTTGGACTGAAAGGATAATTGAAGCTTATTTTTTTGAAAATGAGGCTCATCTAATTTCAATAGCAAAACACCTTTTGCTACTGAAATAAGATGATATTAATGTGGCCAATATGTGGTTTCCACATGCGTTTGTGGTTTCTTAGTCAGTGAAACAATTCAATTACTGCATACATTTCCATGTTGTATACTCTGTCGTTTTGGTGAACTGCATTTTTAATTTAATTCAGATCTTGCATACTGAACAATCGATGTTCAAAAGTACTTTACATTAATATATATACATCCAAATTATTTGTTGGGGAAAGTAGAACATTTAGTCATTTGGACTGAAATGGATCGCGGGACTCTTATAACGAATAATAGAAAGCAAAAATGTTTTTTTTATTTCTTGTCTGTCTGTCTGTCTGTATGTATGATCAGACTTATATCCGAAAATACTGAACCGATTTACTTAAAACTTTCACCAATTGCTTTGTTTTAGTTCAGCTTAACAATTTGGTTAATCAAAATCGGTTCATTAAAAAAAAAGTTATCGTCATTTGAATGAACTCAAGGCATTAGTTCTAACTCTATCAAGACCAGTCCAGGCCAACAGCAATAACTTCCATTGGAAAAAAAAATTAAAGCACTATTGTTCATAGTAAAAACAATAAAGTAAACAAAATTGAATTCTTGGTGAAGGTTATCTTCATAAATCATAACAGTTACCTTAAGGCGTCATTAATTTAACACAGAGATAAAGAACGACTTTGTAAAATTATGATATACCTATGTCAGCTTAAATAAATAATTAGCTTTATGTATTAATTAAAATTAAAACCAAAAAACCGAAAAATAAATTACGGTAATGTAGTAAAAAAATCATATTTGAAGATTACAGATTAAAGTAATAAAAAAATATAGTAGACTAAATAAATAATGATATAGTTAAAGCAGGCAAAGCCACGGGCGGGCCGCTAGTATACAATAAGTACCTATACTTAATATAATATAATTTATGTACTTTTTACTTTATGTTAACTACGTCGATCGTGTCTTGTGTATCAGATTCCGAGCGTCGCGGCGCGGCCGCGTGGTTGCGGCGCTGGTGGCGCGCGCTGTTGGCGGAGCTAGTGGCGACGGCGCTGCTGATAGTGCTGGGCGTGGCGTCGCTGCTTCCGGTGCAGGGCCGTGAGCCGCCGCTGACGCACCCCGCGCTGGCCTTCGGGCTGGTGGCAATGGCCAACATCGAGGCGTTCGGCGCGGCGTCGGGCGCGCACATGAACCCGGCCGTGTCGCTGGCGGCGCTGCTGCTGGGCCGGCTGCCGGCGGCGGCGACGGCGGCCTACGTGCTGGCGCAGCTGCTGGGCGCCACGCTGGGCTTCGGGCTGCTCATGCTGCTGGCGCCGGCCGCCTTCGCGGAGCGCGCGGCCTGCGTGGGCGGCAGCGCGGCCGGCAGCGTGGCGCCGCCCGCCGCCGCCGCCGTGGAGGCGCTGCTCACGGCCGTGCTGGTGCTGGTGTGCTGCGCCGCCTGGAGCAAGCACGACGCCGGCCGCCCCGATCCTGGCGCCTCCCTCAAAATCGGCCTCACCATCACGGCCGTCGTCTACGCTGGAGTGAGCAACATTCTTCAATAAAATTATCTGTTATGACGTTCTATGTTTTACATTTAGAAGCAACACCGTTCAGGTGATATGTCTACACAGATGAGAAACTATAACTCCGATAGACTATTCTTGTACTGTGGAATTACAGAGATAAGAAATCGTTTAATTAGTCGTTGAAACTATTAATGACTTGACGTAATATTCTCAAATTACAGGGTGTAATGTCGGGCGCCAGTGTCAACCCGGCGCGCAGCTTCGGGCCCGCGGTGCTTCAGACTTTCCGCTCCGACCACTGGGTCAGTATCTCTTAAATTATTAAAAAATTATAAAAATAGTTATTTCACAAAATTTTATTCTTTAAAATTATAGCTAAACTATAAAAAATGCATGTAGGTAAGTAATTCATATAATCTCTTCTCTATATATAATAAGAAAGTAAAAATATTTTGTCTGTACATTTCGTAATTTTGACTGAAATGGATAGAGGGACACTTAAAAAGAATAATAGAAAGCAAAACGATTTTTTTTGAATTTCTTGTCTGTCTGTCTGTCGACATATTTTTGTCCGCAATTTTCTCTGAAAGTACTGAACCGATTTACTTAAAAATTTCACCAATTGCTTTGTTTTAACTCAACTTAACTACTAA
>DWLH01000661.1:0-17694 GCA_018249795.1 Heliconius telesiphe telesiphe
AATATTACTTGTGTTAAAACAGAATTGAATAAATAGATATACAGATTAATTATAGTGTCTATATGTCAAAATATCAAACTTAAATATTGTTTTCATCGCTAAATATAAGTAAATTAAAAATAAACAAGTTTAGTATTAAACACATTTTTGAGCATAAGCAATGAAAAATATTTCAAATATTTTTTTTATATGCATTACAAATATAAAAATCCTCTATTTATCCTATCTATTATACTCTATTTATTATATGCCAATAATTTTGATTGAATAACAAACATACTTCATACAATTTATAGATCATAGAACCTTTCATTTCAAATCGAAAATGACCACAAATAGCTAGACATCATTGTAATGCGATGTGTTGTGGATTCGATTTCCATTAGGAATTATAAAATTCCATTATAAAATTCCCTTCTCTAGTAAAGCGTACAATGGGGTATTGCATATACCGTTACCTCAGTTTCCTCACTAGGTTCACTATGAAACGTCGTATTGGGATGTGATCTAGCAAATTCCTCCTGGTCCAGCGCTATAGTCGCTTGCATGCCATCCTCACTGACTGTTACTATACCCTCATCTAACCCGAGAGTTACTCCTAAGTCTTGCTGATCATCTATGTCGCTTTGGAGGAGATGGTCTGTTGCTATTTGATCGTCTATGTCTGGTTGCGGTATGCCACTTTGGTTGAGGATTGTCGGTTGAGCTAGAAAGCCAACATATTTAATTAGAAATTTACTATTTTTATTTAATTATTAGGGCGCAGCATTGAGATGTATCCAATATGTAGTTTTTTTAATAATTAAAGCGCGACGTTAGGATGCACCCAGCAAATAATACCTACTACCTACTTTTAGTTACTGGTAACAAATAATCGAAAGTAAATTATTATATAAGAGTTACTAAACAACCATTGTTTAATTCAAGGTAATTATGATTTTCGGCGGAAAGTGTGGAACTGAGTGTCCTTCGCCTAATTATGTTATAATGTACAAGGACTTACGCGTGTGCGAATGCTGCTGAGCATCATGAGCTGGCGACGAACTAAAAAGCAGTTCAGCTTCGGGGAACAATTCCGATGCTGATGGTGAATCCACGCCGAGGTCTTCGCATTCTTCCGAAAGGGATTTCTGCAAAAAACCAGTACCCTGGAGCAGAGGGTTCTTTTGAATGATCGTCAAAATAAAATCAAAATATAGATGTCTAAATACTACAAAATTGATGAGATTAAAATGATATATGAATTTAAATTATAAATTTGTGAAACTGTAGTTGTAGAAATAAAAAAAACTATTTGAAAAATATATAGTGAATTATAAAATTAAATTAATTTACCAAAATTTAATTTAATTTTAACGTGAGCATTTTAAAAAAACTGTTCAATGGTTCATGTTAAAAAGACTGATATTATAAAAATGATTGATAACTAAGAAAAGAAAGATGGTGTAAGAAGGCAAAATAAGTGTGATGTAAACCAAAGTACATAATATATGAAAAATTATATGCTTTGATTTTTTATTTTTCAATTAATATAAAAAAGAAAAAGATGAAAGATAATAACATGTGAACAAAAGATACAGAAATAAATAAAATAAAGCTTATTTCTAGTTTTCTTTTGCCTCTTCCAAAACATCTTTTTCTTCTGTTCGGTGAAAGTTTTGTTGAATACCTACTTGTAATCGTAGTTCATGTTCCAGTATGGCATATTTGTGCCTGAGCGCTGCAGCCGATACGTGAGCGAGACGATGTTGGCGATGACCGTCTCTTTTGTGAACCACCTGTATAATATATCTCCATCAAAATCATATTATTTTATAGAATTATTTCATGAAGTAGGCAATTATAGACGAAAACGGCTTAAGCTTCATATATTCATAATGTATACACTTTACATAACACTTATACGATTACGCAGTTATTAACATAAGCATTTAAAGCTATGAAAACGCTTTTAGATTAGATTTATTAGATTTTTTATTTAATAATTTTATAAGTATACCTATCTAGAAGGAAGGAAATATTAGAACTAAATTAGTGTCATATAGTATTTTTGGTGTTAGTTATTGTTTTTAATAAACGAATACATATGATTGTCTAGTAAAGTTTATTCTACAACACATTTACGTAACAAAGGATCTAGTACTGTCGTCCAAATGAAGATGAGTTTCATGCACGATGATGCGGTTCGCACTGGACTATGTAGTAACCGAGGAACTGCTACATGCAAAATTAAACACATCTCAAATCCAAATTGAAATATACAAAAGACGTAAAAGATTCGAAAATAAGCGATACGAAACGTTTAAAAACAATTTTCCGAAGGAAAAGAATAAAATATAGAAATTAACAAACAATTACCATTACAATGATTGGGTAGACATTTATGAGACTTAACACTATGAACTTTCTTTGATTCGAATGTAGAATGCCATATATATGTTATAGAAGCGACAAATTATTGTGGGATATTTTATGATTTTTGATCATTCTATAAAACGCTGTACGTAGTTTCAAATAAAGCTGGCCAAGCATTGCGTTTCTTAGTCAATAAATTAAAAGATTAAATGTTGAAATAGTTATTGTATTCAAATGTATAAAAGAAACTCAAACTGGTAATTTATTGAAATATCTTTTCCAAATAAAGCACTTGTCGCGTCTATTTGTATAGGTCCTTACGGCAAACCAACACCGAAAGAAAGAAAAGCGGGTAAAAGAAACTGAGGCGTGCATGTCTACTAAGAGGCTTTCTAAATTTGAGGGGGTCGGCGTCAGTTCTACGATATCGTGTCCTTCATAAAATAAAGTCACATCTGAAATCAACTTCATTAGAAGAGATCCATTTAATGTTGCATAATATTTGAATTCCAGCGCACGTTAGCGTGTAGTACTTAAGGTGGAGTGACATAAATTATAGTTAAGTAGATCTCTTCGGAGTCGTTTTTAAGCGGCGACTTTTCCTAGCAAGGACACGGTATGATCACCTGGTGGTAGGCCTTATCGTCGCAATCTGACGCGTCAATATCGTATGCGCAACGAGACGTCTCATCTTGAGAATCTACGATGTACGACCTTTTCGAGTCAACGTCGAACATCTTATCAAATATCCTTTGCGCCTCCATATCGGGACTGTATCTATCTGGGATCGCGTCCTGAAGTTTCAAAATGTTTGTGAACTTGCCTTATCTTCTAAGTCGTTCGAAACGACACATGTCTGACGAAGTTCAAAAAACTTCGAAATTACCAATATTTATACTGAGTTACTTAAACTATATAAGTAGTGATAGTTATACTTACGAGTACGGTCCTGTCCATATTTTCTGTCCGAACTGTTTCTTCATATGAATAATCGTTGGGGTCAGCGGTTAAATGCCACGGCTCTGAGCCCTCTGGACTCGAAGCTCGTTCTGGTTTAACATCATGTGATTCACGGTCAGCCCACGGTGAGGTGCTCGCTCTGCTATCGATTAACTCGGGTGGGGTTTGCGCGGGCGCCGGTGACGCCGCGTTTTCTGGCGGATGTACGGTGGCTGTTGTTGTAAAATTAAATGCTTGAAGGTTGTGTAGGGCCGCAGTAGGCAAACGAACATGACGAACTCCGGGACGCGTTAAAACTGGTTTTAAGCCAGCCGGACCTATTAGTCTTTGCAATAGAAGTGCATTACCGGTCTCCCCGCCGACAGTAAGTAACTTGGGTCCACGGTTTGTCACTATAGCTATCTGTTGACCACCTTTAACCATAGAAACTGGCAAGATATAATTAGCAGGCATTAAAACAGCAGTTGTAGGTTTGCCAGACGTTCCTCTCGAAACGGTGATAGTTTGGCCGTCGGCAACAATGACATTACGCTGTGGTTGTTGTCTCGGTTGTGTTGAAGCAGGAGTTTCATTTTCAAAAGTGAGCTTTCTAACCACTTTACGTGGACTATCTTGAGGAGAATGTGGTTCTAAGCAATTTTCAGTACAGTCCCCTTGAGAAGTACCACAACTACTGTCCTCTGACCCCATAGTTCGACACGTGTCATCCCCTTGGACGGGACTCATGTCGCGAACCCCTGGTCGTCGAGAACTACTGGAACTCTTTTTACGCTTTGACGACCCCGATGGGTTCGATGGCGGATTCGATCGCCTCCTTGGTGCTGGTTTGTCTTTGTCAGGAGAATTTTCCACTTGTTCTTTATATTCAGCAAGAATATAAAGAATCCTTTGTGTAGTTTGTTCATCTTCAAGGGGCTTCTGAGTCGATGTTTTTGGAGGAACTGTATTTATTTTCAATGAATTTGGTGGATGCGAAGAAGACTTCGGCCTGGACTTGGACTTGGATCCTATTTTAGCTGCTTTTGGTTGATTTTGTTGAGGAGATAATTCGCTTGAAGTTGATTCACCTGTCGCAGTATGAGGAATTTGAGAATGCGTCGAAGAAGATGGCGAATCGATCGCATTCGATGAATCAGGTGATCGAACATAAGCTGTTGATGTTGTTGGTTTTCTATTGACATAAGCTACGTTCAGTGACTGATTTGTTCCGATTGAATACAAAATTTGCTGTGTAGATTCGGTAACCGTTGACGTTACTGATGTACTATCTGCCGTATCCGACGAAGACGTTTGGAGTTTGCAAAAATTATTATTAGTATTAGGTTGAACAGTGCTTCTTTCTTTAACTTGCTCCAACACCATGTCGAATTCTCGTAATTGTTCAAGTGTAGAGGAGCTCATTTGAGATTCAGAAGAGGATTGACCTTCACTAGCTACTTTTACTTGCCTTGTATGTGTTTGTGGTAAGCGAATTGTATGTTGTCCAAGAGGCGGAGCTGCAGTCAAAACTAATTGCTGATAGACAGGTTGATTAGCACCGCCAATTACATTACGTTGTATTTGAAAGAAAGATGGCCTCACTACTCTAGCACCTGACACCATTTGGGGAGCTTTACTTAGCATAGGTAATTTTATTCGCATTTGAGTTAAGACGGGCTGATGTTGAGCTGGAAAATTGTGAGTGTTTTCATTAGTAGTACTTGTATGATTATTATTACTTTCGTCTGAAGCCATATCGTTATTTTGACTATTTTGGGTATTCTGATTTTGAGGTATAATTTTAATGGTTGGTGATTCCACCTCACTTTGATTCATAAATTTCATATCTCCCTGTTGTTTTTGATTGGAGTCGTCTACAAGTTCCGTACTGGGTACAGTTATCAAGTTTATAGTCTGTCCGCCTCCTATATTAACAGGTATCTGACGGGTATAAATAACACCACCATGCATCATAGGTGCAATCGTCTGTTTAATTTGTTGCACTATATTTGATTGCGCCTGTGTTGATGGTGCAGGTGATTTTCGTAATAATAATGGAGGGCTGCTTATTTGATTGATGTGTTCCAAATTCAGAATATTTTCATTAGACTGACATTCTGAGTTTTCCGGATCATTATTCATCGATGATAAGTGAGAGTTATTTGTATTTATATCGCTAGTTTTCTGATTGCCATCTTGAAAAATTTGTTTGCCAAAAGCTTGGTTAAATTTAGGTAGGCTGGTAGACTTTTCAGGGCCTGTTTTATTACTTGAGTTTTGAATAAACTTTGCATAATTTTCTTCATATACAGAACGAGACTTAATCTCATGTTGACCATTCATGGAATCTTTGTTTGCCGAATTACTATTATTATTAGATGTAGGACTTAAATCTTGACCTTCTAGTGTCTTTGAATTATTTTGAATGTTTGGAGATTCAAACGGCTGCAATCTTAATACCATACTTCTTTGATGCGGGGCATTTAGCTGAATGGATTTTCCATCTGCAGATTTACAAACAAATTGAACCATTTTTTGCTCTGTACTTCCTTGAACATTAGCCAAATTTGTTAATAAATTTACTCTTTTTAGTATTTGTCCTGTGTTGTTATTTTTTTGGCTGCCAGTGTTAACGATGTGTAAAAGTTGGTTATTTCCTTGTTGCAAACCTGTGTCTACTAAAGAAAGCCCACTGTAGGTATTAGTATGTTGAACATTATTTGTATTTGATGTATTATTGTTAGTCGTTTTATTTTGGACTATATGTAAAACAGGAGTGTTAGAGTTGCTCAAAACAGAATTTTGGGTATTTTCTACCACAGTTATTTGGTTTCCGTTAGCATTTTTTCCTTGTACTATATGTAAAACTTGCGAGCCTACTGATGACCTTGACCCTACTTGGTTACTTTCTTGAGAACTTGTTTGATTAAGTGGTGGAGGTAATATTTGAGCCAATGCTTGTTGAAGCATCATTGCATTTATAGAAGAAGTCTTGGTAAAGTTATTTAGTGTTGATGTTGTGTTCTGACATATTTTAGGGGAGAACATATCTGCCAAAGGTTGTGCTTCAGAATCAATTACAGGTTCTGGTGAAGGAGTTATACCTGCTGCACTCATAGCATGGGCAATTTGGTCAGTTTTCTCAACGGTTCCATTTTGTTGCTTTTGAGTAGTTTCCACTTCATTTTTATCCATACTATCGTAAGAAACTTCAGAATTAGAATGAACTTCTTCAGATGTAGTGTTTTCATTTGAGTCATATGAATATTCTATATCTTTAATGTGTTTATTGACTAAAACTTGCAAATGATCACTTTCATTACCGTTATGATCGTTCTCCGTTTGGGATAATTGTTCGTGTATATTGCTTTTTCCTTCGGAAGATACTTCTATTTCTACAGGAATATTTTCGTTATGAGTCGGTACCTTTGAAGACTCTTGCAATTCTGTTTGTCGTTCGTATTCTTGTGGTAAGGGTACACTGATATCTGCAGTAGTTAATTCAGTATATTCAGTCTTGACTGGTGATTGTGAATTTTCATGAGGACTATTTTCTGCTGAACACTGAGGACTTGCATCAGTGACTTGTGTTACTCTTGGATCACATGTGACAGGATTTTGTGCTGCTGCACTGACAGGTAGCTGTTGTCCCACTTGTACTACATTAACTAAGGTCTCAATGGACGCAGGCTCAATAAAATCTGTACTAAAAATGTCGTAAGGGTATAAACCATTATTATCGAAATCTAAATATTTTTTTTTATTATTATTTTCTAAAAACCAATTGTGACGTAAATCTAACGTAGTTTTTTTAAAAAATGATCGTACTTTTTCTCGTAAATTAATGTAAGAAAAGAAACGATTACATGTTTCCATTTGCTTTACTTTTGATTCATGTAATTCATTACATTTTTCATAGTTGTCGGACGATAAAAACGGCTGACATTGTTTTACGTCCGACAGAGTCGCAGCCGAAAATTTTGAAAATTTATCTCCATCTTCTGAATTTTGAATGACTCTGTCGGACCCCTCACCAAAACCCATACTAAAATTAGTTTCATTAATTTGGTCATTGGTAAATTGAGGATCAACATATTCTGATGATATTTCTTCAGCTAATGTTTGTCGTAACGGATCGAATTGCTTCTTTTTTTCAATATCATCGTCTATAAATAATAAATGTTTACATTCATTTTTAGCTTCTTCGTCAATATGAACTTTCAATATAGGCCAACATTTTAATGTATCGAACACATCTATATAATCTTTATGAAAAGGTCGTGAGAAAGAAAACTTTATTGAGTTCCAATAATTAAAAAGATTCTTATACTCTTTCCCATATGCTGTGTCTGAATAAGTACGGGTTAATTTCGGATTATCAATATTTTTACTCTTTCGATATTTTTTCTTACAAGATTTATTGTCATATTCCAATATCTTACGTTTTAAATTTGTTCTACTCATTCTTGTACGTACACTTAAATTGGCGTGTATTTTTTGCTTAGAATAGGTATTTTTAGGTAAAATAACGTTAAGTTTAAAATTTTCCAAATTTACTTCGTTCTCGACTTTATTATGAATGGTAAAAACGTTATCTACCTCAGTTTCGACACCATTAACCTGAGCATCGTCATGAATATTAACGTCATCTGTTATCGTCACTCTATTTAATATTGGAAATACATAACACGTGCCAATGACGGGATCTTCATAAATAGAACCATTTAAAATAACTCTAGAGTCACCTTTGTAAACGAGTGTAACATTTTTTTGCTTATTATTACATTGAGAGCTATTATGGCTATCATTATTTATGGTCTCAGTGTTATTTGTGTTACTACATAATTCATCATTGTTACTAATTATTTCGATATTTGATTGAGCATTTTGATAAGCGGCAGGCTTTTTTTCATTTTTTTGCATGTCATTGCGTTCATCTCTTCTAAATTGTGATTTTTTATCTTTATGTACTTGTAATATTTCTAAATCCATAATTTCTACGGTATTTTGTTCTTTGTCATGAGTAAAATTATTATTTGTCATAACGTCTTTATCATTTATTTCTCGTTTACGAATTAAATTAATGGTTGATTTATTTATTGCAGCATTATGTTCTTCATAAACATCTAACTTGTCAATCTTAGAAACAAAAGAAGTAGTAATGTTAGATATGTCTTTGTCTTTCCCCTGTGTCTCTACAATTTCTCTGATTGTTTGATTTAAGCACTCCTTTTTTAAATTAGATAAAAGATCCTCATCTTTTATTGAAATATTTTTATCCTTAATCTCGTCTTCGGGTACAATTACATCTATTTTATCAAAAACACTTATATTATTATTTATTACATTACTAGTAGCAATAGCGGAATAATTTTTGTCTGGAATTAATATTTCTTTGGTGTTCTTTTCTGGAATTATTTTATCTTTCGTTGTTGTAACAGGGACTGAGACGAATGTTGACTCAGGATCGTTTTTTGTACAGCCTAACTGAGCTTTTAAATCAGATTTACACACTTCATTTTTCTTAGATCCAAGTAAAGTAGTAATGTCAGATAAAATAATCGAAGGATGATTCCTGTTTTGATCAGGTGAATCAGGTAATTGATTGTTATTACCCAATCTAATATTATCTGAATTACCATCAGTAGTTGAATGTTGTTTATCGTCATCCGATCGATAGTTAATTTTAACTGTATGTTTAATTTCATAATGTGAACATAAAGTGTAGAGATTTTCTACAGGTTCCAAATGTTCAGACATCTGTTCTAGTTTTAATAAATTTCCTTGTTCCTGGTCTTTAGTCTGTATGGCAACTTCACCTATAGATTCAATATTACATTTGTTATACTGTTTGAGGATTTGTGGACTTGATGTAATATTAGATTCAATTATAGAGCACTCACTATAAAGAACATTTTTGTGAAGACTCAGTTCATTACTTGATATTTCATCTGATTTAACTAAAGCAATATCTTTTAATAATTTTATGTTACTGATATTACTACAACTAAATGTGTCATTTTGATTTTCATTTTCGGAAATCTGGCAAGAATTTGGAATGCCAGGGTCAACTTTCGAAATTTTATGACAATGCCAATCTAAAGTTTCTACAATTTTTCTTTTTAAAGGAGAAGAATTGGATTTTATTTTATTATCTCTTTTATCAACTATTAATTTCTCAATTACTTCCATGTTAGTTGCAAAATAATTAGCAATTATTTTACTAAGGCTTGGTACATGTACATTATGACACCTCTTCTGATTTTGTTCAACAGGTACGGAATCTGCAGATATATTACTTTCAACGTCACTTTCACAATCAGTTGACTTATCATCAAATTTTGATTTACTTAGTGCTGTGAAATGTAAATCGCAAGACAATAATTTGTCATCAATATAACTTTTATCCGTAATTATTAATTTTGTCATACACCATTCTGCACAACATTCGAAGTCCGGCTCCAAAGTGTGTTTCAACGAATTATAATTCGGTTTGTTATATAAAATCTGAGGTAATTCAAAGTTTTCGATTAGAGATGGAGATGAACGTTCGGATTTATTTTCATCGAGAGTGAAAAAGTCATTTAAAATTGAAAGAGATTCAGATCGCTGCAAGGATCCTATCTGCAAAGATGTTTCTTTTGTAGATGCATCTTCATGAGGCTTTTCGGCTAAAAATGTTTCTTGTACAGATACTAAAGAAACTTGTAAAGATGATTCTTGTAAGTACGTACTTTGTACAGAAGCTTCTTCTGTACATGTTTCTTGTAAATCTGTTCCTTTTACAGATGCTTCTTGTGCAAGTGCTTCTTGTACAAATGATGTTTTTTGTAGAGATTCTTCTTGTGAAGATGCTTCTTGTAAAGATGTTTTTTTTCCAGATGCTTCTTGTAAAGATGTTCCTTGTACTAATGCCTCTCGTACAGGAGCACAAGAAGTATCTTCGATGCTACGTAAATATATTTTTTGTACAAATGTTTCTTTTAAAGATTTCTCTTGTAATGATATTTCTTGTCCATATGTTTCCTGTAAAGATGGACCTTGTAAAGATATTTCATGTACTTCTTGTGACAATTTATCATTTAATGATATTTCTTGTAAAGATATTTCTGATATATATTCAGTTTCGTTATCATTAGATGTTGCACTTGTTTCTATATTTGAATGACTAGCATTCGATTGATTTTTGAAAATATTATCACATCTAACTAAATTAACAAAACAATGACTTCTCTGAACTTTTAATTTTTCGATGAGATTGTCACATCTGTCGATTTTCAGAACACATTCTTTATTTATAAATTGAATGTTTATAGGCGTCCTGCAAATATCGTTGTTACTATGTGTTATATCATTAGATATATTAATGTTCTCGATATACGCATCTTTAAATTTATTAATATTATCTTTTATTACTTGTTCACTATGATCATTTAATGCATTTTCTAAAACATCTCCATTTTCAGTCAGTCTAATATTGTCTTTGTTGTCTTCATTCTCATTTTTACAATAATCATTTTTTTCAACAATGTTATTGACATCTTTAGAGGAATCATTTACGATAATGCAGTCTTCATCACAGTCTTGCGTTTCCTTTTCTGGCAACATATTCACAGGTAAATTCGACATGGAGATATCTTTTAAAATTTTACAACTAACTAATTTTACTACGCATTTTTTTGATAGTTTTTCTTGATGTTTTAAAAATATATTTTTATCGATGCAAGCACAATTATATATGCCAAATTCTGTTTGGAAGGTTTCAAGATTACTTTCTTCATCATCACTTACTAAATCTATAGTTTCAGTTTCTTGTTCTGAATATTTCAAATGAGACACATCTTGAACATGGGTGGTAACTGTAGATGCTTTCGCTTGAGACTTTACCTTGACTTGTTTAACATTTAAAGTACATTTTTTATTATTATTAATATTTTTCAAAATCATGGCTTTAATGGTAGGTTCTTCGAATATTTCATCCATTTCAACATTTAATTTTCCAGAAATTGTAACCTTGAAACTATTGCCATTTGGAAGCTTGACTCGAACACACTTTATTAATGGGTCATTACTGTTATTTGGTAATTCATCAAACATTATTTTATCTTCATATTTTAAAAAATTAGATTTTTTAACTTTTTGTATGTCTGTTATCGGTGTATTTTGTTTTATATTTTTACCTTTATCAATTTCAGGAGTGACCTCGTCCCTTATTTTACCAAAACCATTGCTTATATTTGTCGAAATTGGGACATTGGGTTCCCCTACAGATTTTAAGATACTATCAATAATATTAGATTCTTTTATGGATTCATCTGCGATTTTATCGCTTAATTTGTTATCTCTTGGTTCGTTCCTAAAATGAGATACGTTACTTTTATAAATAGTACAAGGTTTTAAAGAGTCGTTATTGCTTTGGTTTTGGTCTTTTGATGTATTATTATTAATTGGAGGTTTTCCAATTATTTCTTTGCTAGAGTTTTGAATAACACATGGTGGTATTTGATCTTCTATGTCTATAAAAGGTACATTGTGATCGCTTTTGGCATCCTGATTTTCTTCGTCTTTTGACGTATGCATTAATGGTAATTTTATTAAATTATGAGATTTAATATTTTTCGTTTTCGAAATTTTCTTAAGCTTAAATTTTAAGCTGTCTGGTTGAATGGTTTTTTTAGCCAATTTAATTTTTTTGGATAATTTTGAAGTTTTTAAACATGAGACGGTGTTACTAGATTCCACATTATTATTGACTAAATTATTTGAAGATCGTAAAAGGATCCGACGACACTTTGAATTATGATCGATGCTATTGTCTAGGACTTTACTTATGCATTCGTTCGAGTTCATAACATTAGTTGTTTGTAGCACATCATTTTCATTTGTTTTTGCTAATAAACTCTCAATATCTACAATGTTATTTGTAACTTTTCTTTCATCTTCATAATTGATTTTCTTTTGTTCTGATTCTAGATTTGCCATATTAATTGGTTCGTAAGCAAGAGCAATTGGATTATTATCACAACGATGATTAATTTTTCTATTTAATATTTGCATACGTTTCAGTTGTATTCTTTTCTGATCTATAATTATAGACTCCGTAATATGTTGTTCTGTGTATTTATTGTTTGGTAAAATATCATCGGAAATTGATTTACTTTCTAAAATAGTCGAAGATTCATTTTCTATTTTTTTTAAATCCGAGTTGTTCGTTTCAGATATACGCCGTAAAGACATATGTGAACTTATATTACTAAAATCCTCCTTTAAGTTTACTGATGGTGATGTTGGTGGAAATGATTGATCTTTTAAAAAATGAGTACGGTCCTTGGTTATATTTTTTTCTGAACTTTCATCAGTACTATGATTTGCTTGTAAATCTTGTGACAATTTTTCTTTTATATCAGCATTTGTAGAGGGTGACACTTGTGATATAATTTGATGCTCAGTTTTAACATTAGTATTGAGAATTTCATTATTTACATAGGTCGGATTTGCTAACTTGTCACAGTTAACAAAAGCCTGCTGTTCTAAATTTGTGTTAACAGGCGCTGATAGTGTGTTTAAGGTAATGTTAGGCACCACAGTTATGTTGGTTGGCACACTTTGTATAATAGGAACTGAGACAGCACCGTCAAAGATCACAGGGTATGTTGGACTACCGAACAATGTTACATTTGACGGATTTTGATTGAGGGTCAAATAAGAATTATTTTCAAAACCACTACAGTTTTGATTAACTGTATGTTGTATTGTATACGGGTTATAAATTACTTCATTGCTTATTAACATTACATTTGGGGCACTTTGTGGTACTGTGAGAACAACTTGCGTAGGATCAAATACATTCAAATTACTCATTTCAACTTTTGGTATATCAGCATTTTCAGGTCTAGGAGGTAATTCAAAGTTCACGCCGTCATTTCTTTTTACCAGTTCAACAGGATTGCTGTTCATATTCACGACCATGGGATTATGATCATTTTCATTTCTGTCTTTTGTAAGATTGTTTAAATGCATATTGCTGCAGGTTTGTGTATTTGAGTTTTTAGCTACAATAGGTGAAGTTACTAATTCATTAGAAATTATACGTAGCTTTGAGTTTTGATTTGCATTACTTGATTTAATATGCAAATCTTCCTTATGATTCGACGAGCTGGACGATATTATAGAACCACGTTGATTTTTAGTTTGTCGTCCGTCGATGATTAACTGCGGTTTCCGTATAGACGTCGTGTTTGTTTTATTAACATTGAAATATAAGTCATTAGGCATATTTTTTATCTTTGTCGATATTGTTGGCATTCCGTAAGCTTCATCATCTGCCAACAGCTCCCCAATCTCCTGCCGCAAGTCATCGTCCATTAAATCTCCTAATAAATCGAAGTCTGAATTCGGTATCCCCGATATAAATGGATCATTGTCATTTTGAATAACACTCGAAATGCGTTTCTCACATTTTTTTATAACACTTCTTTTAGATATTTCTATTTGACTTTCCTTGGTATTGACCAATTTAGTGACGTTCTTTTCAGATCGCGGTTTAAAATCTTGCGCATTTTGCTTTTTCGGTAAAGAGCTAGTGTTAGTTGAAGTTAATTTTGTAGCAGAATGCTTTAAAAGACTTTGCTCAGATATAGTACTCGGTGCAGGGCATTGTATCATTGTTTTAGTGTCATTTGAATGTCTTTTCTCAAATGAATCTTTTTTAAGGGCTACGTCCAAAGCATTCGGACCTCTACTGGGTGTCTTGTGAGCTAAAAGAGCATTCATTACACTCTCCCAGTCAGATGTTGGATTATCGTTATTTGAGCTTTGTTTTTGATTTTTACTATTTCCTTTGACACTGCGAGATTTCTTTGGTTCGGAAGCAGTACTGGACCAATTATCATTTGTTTTAATGACTGAAGTTTCGACTGATTGAGTTGTGGCTTGTTGTTGACTTAATAAATTAGTGTTAAGACTTTGGCAACCTTTTGATAAATTACTGTTATTTAAATCCGTATCGATATTTGACACTTTCAAATTTGAACATATGGTGTTAGTTTCAACTTCAGTCTTAGGTGACGTTTTTTCGGTTTTGACGTTCATCTTAGATTGTTGTCGTAATAATAGCAATAAATCATTTTGATCTTTTTCCGATAAATTGCTATTTGGAACGACAATTTGTCTTTGTGTAGTATTTTTGATTTCGTTGCCGCTTGATAGCTTTACTCCGTACGTTTCATTGCTTGACAATATATGGCTCATTATTGGATGCTTAAGTACTGAAGATGTTGATTTTTGTTGCGATAAGCAATTAGAATTGTCCACTTTACTCGAAACTGGCTTACTCGATTTACTCTTCACTTCAAGTCTCGATATCACAATTTCACCTTTAGTTTGTAAATTTGATACTTTATTATAATCAACACCAAGTTTCTGCATTTCTTCCATAGAAATACTCAACGCTGGTTTTGTTGGGTTTTGATTAAGTTTAATTTTGTTATCATTTTGTTTAGTTTTGTGTAAGTAATTGCGACGAGAGAAAGTGTTTGGCGCGTTATCGACTTTTTTCTGTTGTTTAGGAATAGATTTTGTGATTTGTTGAGATTTATTTGATACAACTTTATTTGTACCAGCGTTTGCGGACTCTCGTAATTCTTTAAGAAAGTTTTGACTATGTACTTGGCTGAGCGTATTACTATTCGATAAACTTTGCTGAGAGTCATTTTGTAGTTTTTTCATTTGGTATTGCCTTACTGTGTACCCTTGTAACTTGTCCACATTGTTTGCTTGAGTAGCAGATTGTTCTCTGAGAAACTCTTGAAACTGTATCTGACTTAGAGTATCAGAGCAGCTTTTGGTTGGTTGTTTTTTAATAACGACTGAAGTTCTTCGTTTTAGAAATTCCTTATATTGATTTTGACTTGATGATTCTGTACCCAGTATACTTGCTTTGAATGGTCTGGGACTTGACTGATTAATGTTACTTGCATTGCTTTGTTTAATTATTGGCTGAGATACTTTTTTAATTGGATAAGGAGCATATTGAAGAGATTTTTTCCCTTCAGTAACACTGTAGTTTGCTTTTTGACTTGTGTTAGTAGGTGTTAAGAATTCTTCAACTGGTTTAGCAACAAGTTTCTTATTATCAGCCACATTACCATGGTGACCATAGCTTTTTACAAAATCATTATGATCGCTTGTTGAAACAAGTGATAGTTTCCATTTTTCATTACTATTGCTTTTCTGGGATATTAATGGACTGACTTTTAAATTATTTGGACAAGATATAGGTTTGAAGTTTGTACTAGCTGTATTACTATTAGAATTTTTATTTTTTCTGAACTCAAGGAGTTTCTTGATACTTTTCTTTACTTGGCTGTTAGCTTGATATGGTGCATTGGGTCGGTTAACTATGGCTTGACTCTTTGATAGAGCTAAGTTAGGTGTGCTGTGTGGTTTGTTAAGACCTATATTGTTAGTCAGTATACCCCTTTCCGGCGATTTAATTTCATCCATGGAATATAAGCCATCAAATACCACATTTGGATCATTACCCTCCGAGTTGACTGACGATTTCTCCTGACTATCATAATCACTGTCATACGCGCACAGATTAATGACCGGAGTAGACGTGTCTGTCAGGTTTATTACATCATCTTGTCTCTCTACTTTCATACCAATGAGCCTAGACAGCCCTTTTAAATTTTGAGTACTACCTCCCACTTCAGATGCCACCATTTTGTCTTTCTTTTTGCGTTCTTTTCTTTCTTTTTTCTTTTCCTTCTTTCTTATCTCCTTGATCTTCTCTTGACTATGTTCTTTACTTTCATCAGTATTTTTGAATGTTCCTGCTTTTAATTTATGTTTTTCCTTCCTTCTTTCCTTGCTGTGAGGTCTTTCTTGTTTCTCTGACCTCTTCATATCATCAAGATTTAATGGGTCGACTTCTTCATCAGATGAATATTGCAATAGTTTAGATTTATTTTTTTTCTTTGGTGCATCAGTGACTGGTTCTCCGGTGCCTTGAGAGATATCTGTTTGTTCTGCTTCATACATAAATTCATCTTCAAAATTATCCTCTGCTCTTTCCACTAAGTGTTCATAGCCTGTTGTACAAATTTGTATTAGAAAAAATAATTATTTTAAAAATAATAATCAAAGTAGGCAAAGAGAATCTAGTGAGAAGACACTCAGTTCCTTACTTGCAGAATCATTTTTGCTTTGTGTTGTTACTAAAGAATGAAAATAATTAGTTCCCTCGACTCGGAATCGAATCCACTAGCCTCAAAATAACTTATTACTTAAAATATTTTACAGAGTGTTTTTTTCATCACAACTTTAAATGAAACCACAGTTTTTACTACTCTATAAAAACCTAATACAATTAAAACAAAATGATAAAGTGATTTTTTCAAACAAAATAATTAATAAAATTATTGTTGTAAAATAAAACGTTATTTGTAAAGAATCATGCACACAGACACAAACCTATCAAAGCGATAACGCCTCACTCACGAAATCGAGACCTAGGTAATGGCGGCGATGTTGAATTGCTTATAATAGAACGAGAAGATCCCTTTCTCGTTCTAGTATGTTTTTTGAGAATGAAAAAAGGCAAATCGGCAGCGCGTTGTAGTATAATAGACAGTAATTACCCTTTTCAATGCCATAATATGCATCATTCTCATCGTCATCCTCTTCGGGCAGGTGTTGGAAGGAGCGAGGGTCGAGGTTCAAATACTTAAGCTCAGTGGTGAGAGCACGAGTACCGCTGTGGGTCCGTTCCATATATGTACGACAGTTCTCTAGTAGAGATTCCCTGGAAAACATAAAATGAAATATGCATTATTTCAAAAATATGTTGTCTATTAAAGGTTGAAATTGTAAAGGAATAATTTAATCAGCTTCACGCTGTATCCCGTACACAGCAGGGTAGACAGAGGGAACCTAGCGTTAAGACACTCCATTCCCTACTTTCCACCGAGTTCTGGAGGCATTGCGTGTTGAGTGGCGGTACTCAACGCCACACTTAGCCTCGACACCAGAGCGAAGAAATGAAAATATAAATGTAAATAAATATTTCATTTCCTAGAGTTGGGATCGAGCCCACAACCAGTCGATTTTACAGTCACACTTTGTGCCCTTGCACCACGACTGGCCTCACATGATGAATAATTTGTTGATTAAAAGTAAAACGCAGCTTTAGGTTTTTTCCCTCATTGCAGGGTAGAGCGAACCTAATGTAAAGATGTCTACAGCAATCAAGTTTTTTTTTCTTTTTTTATTTTTTTTTATTTTAATTCTTACTTACACTACAGACTTATGGTCCGTACCTTTTGTTATTTTTACATTTCTTTTAAAACTTTTTTCTATAGATATTACCTAGAACTAGACTTATGTTATTACATACAT
>DWLH01000662.1:0-17691 GCA_018249795.1 Heliconius telesiphe telesiphe
CACACCTCTCTACGTGACGGGCAACTTATGAGGTATTTGTCATTTGATATATTAAAACATATGTTTTTATACTTTATCGATCTTAATGAAAAAAATTGAAAGAACTAATGTAAGAGTTATAATTTAAAAGTTTCATGTATTTACGTTTTAATATAATATATTCTTTTATTGCACCAAATTCATACATATCGAAATCTTTTATATAAAGAGATGTTTTATTTAGACGCATTTACTAATTAATTTATTTTCTAACTAGTATAAAAAAATAACTATATAACTAGGATGTTAAAATATGATAATTTTCAGAATTTAATTTAATTTAAAAATTATTATAAATTATATATTTATTTAAAAATTACCGACTGTTTGTGGGTTCGATACCCACTAGAGGAGATGAAATATTTACTTAAATTTATATTTCCATTGTTTCGCTCTGGTGTCGACGCAAGGCGCGGCGTTGAGTTCTGTCACTCAACACTATTTAATACCGAATTATTTTTACTTATATCTTAGCATCATATGTTTTAAGAATTATTACAATAAAAAAAATAATGCAAGTAGCATTGAATAATTTATTAAAATTTATATAATTTATAAAAAAAATCTTCGTAACCTACAAAGGCAGGCTCAAAAGACTTTGGACAAGGTGCCCCGGACTGTTTATTACTTTGCGGTAGCGCGATACCTACATTTTAATATATAATTTTGTCACACGTTCATATGCTTGTTGTTCTTCTTGTTGGGGTATTAAGTTTGGAATCAAATTATCATGTTTTTTAGCGTTGGAGTCAACGAGTATGTAATGTTTTTTATAGCCTTATGGAAAATATAGAGATAAGGAAATATACTCGTATAGAGATATAAAATGTACGTATATAAATTATCCTAAAGATACATAGATACTTATACAAAAGAAGTCCCCCAATCCACATTTTCCGCGATTTTAATTTCATTTCTTTACCTCTTTGAATATCATAAAAAGTATATAATATTCAGAAATGCTCAGGTCAACAAAACGTGGCGTTGAGTTCCGCCATTAAACATCCAACGCCTTGATTTTTTTTAAATGGAATTGAAAAAACTGATGTGAAGTAAATTTATGTAAACCAAGACTTCTTTTCCTACAATCTCTATAGTACTCGTAGACGGTAGAATTATTATTGTTTTGCTATTGTAGTGTTATTATTTCTTGAGCTTCACGCTGTGTCACACATATAGAAGGGTAGGCAGAGGTAACCTAATGTTAAAGCACTGTGTTCCCCAATTTTTGCCAATTTTTTGAGGCATTGCGTATTAAGTAGCAGATTTCAACGCCGCGTTTTCCTTATTAGAAAAGATACTAAAATATTAGTATATATTAATTCATTTCCCGAGTGTTAATTGAACCCACAACCATAGCGTTTTCAGTCACACGCTTGTGCGACTGCACCACGACGTATTACCTAATTTTTAAATTTATCCTTTGTTTAGATAATATTTATATTTTGAGACCGGTCGTAGCGCAGAGGCACAAAGTGTGACTGTAGACGCGACTGGTTGTGGGACCGACCCCACTCAAGGAAATGACTATATTTATTTAAATTTATCTATTACATTTCTTCGCTCGCGGCGTTGAGTTCCGCCACTTAGCACGCAATGCCTCTAGAATTCAGCGATAAGTGGAGAACGGAGTGTCTTAACACGAGGTTCCCTCTGTCTACCCTGCTGTGTACGGGATACAGCGAGAAGCTGATTTGATTTTTTATTTATTTTGCGCATCTCTTCATCATTGAGGGTACGAGGGGTGTACCCATAACTCTTATTGACATATGACATCATATTTTATGTTCCCCATATAGCTTCACGGTTTATTCAGGTTGACAGGCTGAAGATATAGCCTATAGCTAATGATACTACAACGGTAGAACTTGGTAGTAAATATCTTTACGAGAAAACGAAAACTAACAAACTAACTAACTAACTAATAAGTGAATGTATAACCCTGTTCACACTTGACCGATTTGAGATGATTGAGACCACAGCCTTTTTAAGGGCTGGATTCATCTCTGGTAGACAGACAGAAGTCTTTATTTTCCGTCTATTTTCGATAACTTGCGAATACTTATATATAGACTCCTTTTATGTTAATATTATTTTTCTATATAGTTGTAGTAGTTGTCGTGGCTTTTTACACAAACACTTTTAACAATTTTGTATAGTAACGCGTTTAGGTACGCCCTTCACTGACACCTTTACTGTCATTTATGGCAGTAATTACTAACACAATTTGCTACGGCCGTTTGAAAATAATTCAACAATTTATATTTCACTATATAACAGGCGACTTTGGTGGTGTTTCAACATGCAAGATTTCTTTTTTAGAGTTTCGTATCTCAAAAGGTAAAAACGTAACCCTTATAGGATCTCATTGTTATATGACTGTCGATATATTTACCTGAAATTAACATTAAATGTTTAGTTGAACGTAGCGGGACTCGAACCCGCGCCCTCTGGAAACCGACCAGGCGCTTTCAAAAATTTTATACGTTTTCTAAACAAGTATTTTTCTTTCCTAAGTGTGGAATAACACTTTAAAAATGTTTAAAAATAAGTTTGCTATTATAAGTTGTACTTCTCGTTGGCCCACAATCCTGAAATAAGTACAGAACACGGTAGGCGAGTTCGACTCGCACTTGGCCGGTTTTTATCTTTATTTTAGGAATAGGAATTAATTAGGAATAAGAAAAGAAAATCCGTTCATAAATTTCTATGAATTTAAAAACTGTAGGCTGGGTGGACCATTTTGTTTAATCATCAAACATTTGCATACATTACAAATACAAATATATTACAAATATCATCCGGCTTGATTTATTAAATTTATAGCAATTTTATTATAATTTTTAGTATTAATATCAATTAATAATTAATTGTGGCCGTCGTGGCGCAGGCGCACAAGCGTGTAACTATGACGCGACGGTTGTGGGTTCAATGCCTGTGCGGGGGAATGAATTATCTGCAGGATACATACAGCGTGAAGCTGAAAAAAAAAAGTTCCCATTGCCTGCTCTGCTATAAGGGAGATACGGTCTAAAACTAAAAAAAATCATGAATCAACTTAATTATATTAATTATAATCAGCGCGTCGTATATTACCAAGTGTGTTTAAACTCAAAGCCAGCTTTGTGGAGAGATTTATTAGCCAAAAACTTTGTATGAGCTGGCGGCATATGCAATGGATATATTCGGATTTTCTGCCGCATAATATATGCCTATATAGTACGTACTTGACATTTACAAAGATTATTTTTTAGACATTTTTAAAGTGTTATTCCACACTTAGGAAAGAAAAATACTTATTTAGAAAACGTATAAAAATTTGAACGTAGCGGGACTAGAACCCGCGCCTCCTGGAAACCGACCAGGCGCTCTGACCACTAAGCCATACGTTCTCATCAAGCTACGTCGAAATTTTTATACGCTTGTTACAACTTATTTATGTTGTTAGCATCTCTGTAGGGAGATTTTTACAAATTTCCGCTACCCAAAGATAATTACTAAGAATTATCGTTTGGCAAGAGAGAATACTATTTATTAAATATTTTTTAGACATTGTATATTTATTGCGATAGATCGTGGGTTCGATTCCCACTAGAGGAAATTAAATATTTAATATTTACATTTCTTTCTTCAAATTATGTTAATGAAACATTATTGTTGAATGTGACGACAGTACTGAAGTTAATAAGTTCTGAATATCTTATCTCTTGGTTTTTACTCGCACAACGTACTTTATGTGTTCTCCATACACACACATTTGACTGGCATGTTCAGAACGCCAGTCAAAGAACAGAAGAGAAAAGAAAGTTGAAGAAATAAGCTACGTGAAGTACACGTAGCGTTTGATCAAGACCAAAGATATTGTATAACACACCGTCTCACTTTGCGTAGTACAATAACACTAATTTAAATGGCTGTATTACCTTGATTTTTGTTGACGGCTTACAAACTACTTGATAACATTTACAACTATTTTAAATACATTACATTTTATGATTTGCGGATCACTTTACTTTCCTCGTGATGCTTAATGTTAAAACGGGTTTACTATGGTGATGTTTTTGTCCAAATCTAATAATTTAATTACAACTAACTTGGTTTGAAGTGGAATTATATATTTTTTTCATTCTTTTAAAAAAAATCTATATTTAAATTGATATCGAATCTCCCTATTAAATTATAAAGAAAACGCCCAACTATTGATATTATCAAAAGAATTTTGCTAAAAGAAAGCAACACAAAATCGAATTTAAAATTGTTTTTCTTAAGATCTCAGGGTAAATATGACATATATTTACTTAATTCTTACTTTGTATAACGATCGCTAAAATAAAATGATGTCGGCACTTGGGCCCGATGGTGGTTGTTATTCGAGCTCACATTAGGAGAGTGTAAGGTCGAGTAGGGACCGTAAATGTTATGGTTCTGTAAAAATATTATTTACAAGTTTTACTAGCACTTGTAAATAATTAGTGAAATCGTCTCATGTGAACGCTTTTTGGAGTTAATTTGTATAAAATATCCTTTTTATAAATCCTTATACATTTTTAGAATATCTTTATGAAAACGTGGATAGTATTTTAAAATTAAGTTTTATTTTTGTATAAATACTTAGAATGTCTTCGACCATATATAAATATTTTATCTTAGAAAATCTTTAAAAGATTACTAAAAACTTTTCTATTCTTTGTAAAATATAGATTGTCTGGGGATTCATTCGTGATACAAGTTTTTGCAAATAGCAGTGCTGCGTTATGCTTTTTTATAGATATTTGGTATCTTATTATCGAAGGTAGATTACAGGTACTTCATATTTAAACACTCCGTTCTATTTTTAGGTATTTTACGTACTAAGTGAAACCGCAGCAATCGCGTTAACAGTTAGTTATAAATAATTACTCGTGTGACATTGAAAAAAAGTCTATAATGACTTTGCCTTTTCAATGTAAGCATATATAGATTTGTAAATAGATCACACATTATATATTTTTTTATTGCACCTCTATAAGAGGTGTAAAGTAAATTGTTCTATTCATATTTTTTTATTTTTTATTAAAAAATACAATAGATTTTTTATTTTCAATGTCTTTCTTAAATTAAATTTGGTGTTTGAGCAAAATTTTAAAAGACTATTACTTTTATTAATATTTATTTTAATTTTTTATTAATTTTTATAAAAAAAATTGACTTTATACTCTTTGTATTATTTATAATTTAGGTGACTTCGTACTACGTTGACAAGATGGAGAAAAAAAAAGGAAATATATAAAATTATATAGAATATATTTTGACAAATTAGAATTAAAACCTACGACAATCGTGTTCAATTCTCTGCACAATTTTTTTTATATGTTACACGAATGTTTCCTAATTATCAAGGATTTAATCATCATGATCTTAAAGTTTACCTTTTATGGAAGCTTCGTTAACTTTGACATTACAAGAGCTAGTCATGTTTTTACCTTATTTGGTTATTGAAATTCAATAGATGAGAACGAAGATATTTTTCAATTTACATATATTAGTGGTCGTTTGACTGTAAACGCGACGGTTGAGGGTTCGATTCCCACTAGGGGAATGAATTATTATTTATTCATATTTTGATTTCCTCGCTCTGGTCACAAGGCAAAGTGCGGCGTTGAGTACCGCTGCTCAACAAAAAATCTGGCTGAAAGTAGGGAACGGAATGTTATAGCTCGAGGTTACCACTGCCTATACTATGCGGGAGCAGCTTCACACAGTATCCCGTATATAATAGGATAGTCAGAGGGAACTTAGTGTTAAGATATTCCCCATCTTCCACCTAATTTTTGGGACATTGTGTGGCGTGGCATGTGTGTGGCGTGTAACAGAAGTGTATTTATGTGTGTATTAACAATGCAAAACAGTATAACAGTGTATTAAAACTAGGTTCCCCAGATCCCACTGCTTACCCTGCTGCCCTGTAGCGTGAAGCTTTAAACATTTTACAAAATCTACAATATTTTTATTTATTTCGCACAAATCTAGCTAAATCCATTTTACTATATTTCGTCTATAAAATGAGCCAAAATCAGAGAAAGGATGCATGTATCACTAGGTTCTCCTACTCTACATATTTTAAATCCGTGAAAACAATTAAGACTGTAATCTCAAATTCATCACAACCATACAACGGGCATCAGGCAATGATTGATGTATACCTTTAGTGCATGTACTCGTAGTTTCAAAGTCGTAAAGTTTTAACTATCTTGTAGAAATGCTGTCTCATTAAGAATCTGTAATTCACGATCCCATGCAAGAATGTGCATTTTACTTTGATAAGATCGAAAAAACTACTCAATGATATAGCCAGTCGTGGCGCAGGGGCACTAGCGTATGACTGTAAACGCGACAGGTCGTGGGTTCGATTCCCACTCGAGGAAATGAAATATTTAATATTTTACACGCACTGCCTCCAGAATTCCACGGAAAGTGGGGAGCGGAGTAATTTATTGAATACCCTGCTACAACACGAATCTGATTTTATTTAAATATTTTTTCATTTTTCACAGCTTGCCTCACAGAAAACGTTTAAAACTAAGAAACTTAATTTTATCAAAATTAAAATATAACTCTCATTAAGAGTTATTTCTCTAAATTTAGAAGTCATCCAAGGCGCAAGTACGGCTGCCTATTTAAGTGACATTTATAATTGACCATTATGAAGTGAGTCGCCTAATAATTATAAGATTCTATATTATAGTAGTTCTATAGTACTAAATATCTGTATTTATACCAAGTTAAGCTTAAACCGTCTCGTTGAATTGTGATATTTCAGTTCTCAACACTAGACTGTGACAGTGAGCTTTTTGTTGCAGTAAACATTTTTAACAGTATAGACTAGAAAATTTAAACATATTTGTATTACTAAATTCCATAGCAGCTAACAGCTTCCTATATAATCGTTTTAACCCGGCGGGAGTGTGGTGAAGAAAAGTTACTTAAAGTATGTAGCGGGGTGTGACATACCCGAAAACAAAACGGCGTTTAAAATAGTTTTTTCAATTAAATTAAATGAAATAAGTGGAATATATTATATTAAGTATATATTTACGTGGAAGGAAAATGAAATATATAGTAAATTATATTTATTTTTATTAATTCACATCATGAGATCTAAGGCACTTGTTTTTGGTAACAAAAATAAGAACCTCTTTTAAAAAAAAATAAAAATAAATAACAAGTCGTATTTAAACAAAAAACTCTTAAAACTTAAAAGAACATGAGATCTTAGACAAAATAAGAGTATAACACATTATGAAATAGTTTAGGAACAGTACTTTCATTCAAAATCAGTACATTTTTTGCAAGAAAAAAATGCATGCTGTAGGCATATGGCATTTCCACACCCAGTACATGCGTATTTTGTTTTGAAATCTTGCTTGCGTGGGCAGTCTACACATCGAGTATATCGTCCGGGTTCATTTGGGACTACTGGACGCAGCGGTACACTTATTTGAGAAGAAATTTTCTGGCAAATGTACACAGGAATATTTTTTTGATCTCCTTCAAATTGCGGAGGAATTCTGTACGTTTATTCCTTTTATTAGCATTTTCTTGAAATATGATGTTAGCTTGAAATATCAATGCTAACATCATATTTAGAAGTCCATAAAAGATCGTCATTGGCCAGCGTTTGCTATTGTGAGAGACATCATAAGTTGCGCTCAGTTCATCGACAACGTCTACTCCAGCTTTCGTCGAGTTATAAAACGTAATAATTTCCGGCATTTTCTCATCTCCAGTGCTCTCATCAATTTTATCATCATGGTGAAGAGTTGAGTTGACTTGCTTCATTTAAAGAATGCTCTAAAACTTCGTCAAGCAATGACCTAAGTCTTCTTTCACTGTTTTCTACTGACATTTTTGTCTATAACCTAAAAAAAAGCAATAATTGGCAAATAAATAAAAAGCAATTCACGTAAAATCTGCTGTTGTTATCGTAAATAAATAAAAATGAAATCAATAATAAATAAAACCAAAGCAAAAGCTAAAAAAAATTGTCACAAAATGTATACACAAAGTATGTGGCGGGGTATGACTTACCCCACAGACGTTTGCACACGTGTATTCCGAGCACTGGCTGGCGTAACTCTGCGATCACACAACTTTCCCCTCCCACAATCCTTTCCCTCCAGCTATACAAAGCCGCTAAAATGTAACATCGCGAATTAAAATTATATAGGGATATGAACTGCCTAGGGGTATATCACACCCCACCACACTCTCGCCGGGTTAAATAACACAACCATAAAAAACATATCATCTATACCTATATTATAAATTCGAAAGTAACTCTGTTGTCTGTCTGTCTATCTTTTACGCAATCAGGGCCAAACGTCTAATTCAATTATGATAAAATACTCATATAGAGATACTTGAGGGTCTTCGGATGAACATAGGTTACTTTTTTTTTCTCATATTTGTAATATTCTCGATATATACTAAGATATTAAAATACGTTTCAATTTGACATGTAATTTATTCTGCCATATTCAACCGTCGCTAAGTAACCGTTGCTAGACAACAAGGAATTATGTCGTTTTAAGGAAAGGTCGCCCAAAATGAGCTTCCTGAACGCTTACATGGCGTGCTCTGACTAAACTTTATGAGACATATAAAATCTGTTGTACAAAAATATTGCCTATTAAAAAATCTATTAAAAAGTCCACGATGATATATCTCTGAAGGTTGAGCCACAGTAACCATTTTTATATATTTAATTATTATTTTTTGGATTATTGTTAATGTATTTTCTATAATTTCGTATTCAATCCTTATCAAAATAAATATAATAGTCACCTTTAGCATTTCACCTAGATTAAAATTATATTTTACTGTACATCTTTCTAATAAATACTGAAGGAGATGTCACTGATTCAAAATGAGTTTTGTTTAGCATACGAACCGCACGCTATGACCGACTCGAACAGGGAGACGACGTTGACGATTTTGTAAATTTTTATACATTTTCGACATACTGTAAATTTTTATTTGGTTATTCTCTGTTTATTATTAATATTTTTTGTATTTTTTTTTCTTTGATTCTTCGCTTATTCGAGAAGTAGATTAGTTAGATTTTCATTTAATTTCTTGGTGTGGTGTAAGTTTCGGCTCTGCGCGGCATCGGCATAATATTATTTAAGTATAAAGGAAAGAATGGTCAGTTGTTTCAGTTAGATGTTGCTCGCAAAAATTATCGAATTTAATGTAGAAAGGAGTATAGTTATTTCATATAGTAGCTATGTACACTAATCGTGAAAATCCAAGAACTTATTAATCGGTATTCAATTTTCCAAGCCATAAATGAAAGCAACACAAACAGTACGAAAACTGCAATTTCAAACTCGAGTGACTTTGTTCATGAACGTCACTCGTGACTCGTGACTTGTGACTTGTAAGCGAGTAAGAGCGAGCAGCTATTTATTTAAAGAAAGTAGTACTTGCTACGAAGATTTATACAAACAAACTCCTTTGACTTCGAGTCTGTTGGAGCTACTGTGAGTCGCGACTGAGCCTCGCGATGTTGCTACGAATAATTATTGTCAAATCATGTATATTGGAGATACTATTTTATGTATTTATTACGAGGGTAATGTTGTGGAAATGTTAGTAATTAGTTTTTTTTATAATAAAACGATGTATACAATTATTTTTCATATAGAGTAATTTATCATCATCATCCAATTTTGTCAATATAATGGGGTATATAGTAAACAGAGGGGAATGGAAACCCAGTATTATGACTCCTCCATTTCATTAAAGCACATCCGTTCCTTTCACTTCAGTTCCCCGAGTGGGAATCGAACCGACAAACTGCCGCACCCTTAGTCGCGTGTGCTTTCGCGCCATGACTAGATTCTAAATATCTCATATAAATATTATATCAACATAAGAAATAAAATATTACAATAATTTAAGTGTCCAACATTACATAGTAACTAAAACACACCACGCACAACATATTCAACATAACACAACATATAATATAATTATACGCATTAGTGATAAATTAGTATCAAATTGAAGCATCGCAAGGTCCTCGTTCCTCGCGGTTACGAATAGACTCCTCGCATGGCTGGCGTGTCTCGCTGGAGCTGGCATGCTTTCAATGCAATTTCAATGTATTGTGCAATGCCTCCAACATTTGGTGGAAAGTAAGGAGAACGGAGTGCTTCCCTCTGCCAACGCTGCGCTATTTTTCAGGGTACAGCTTAAAACTGATAAAAAAATAAATAGTTACTACATTTCAACAATTGAATTGGGATAAGTACTTGTGTAGAGAGCAGTTTATACATTGATAAAGACTCTCGAACATAAACAAAGGGGAAAATGCATGGCATATTTTGCTTCAAAGTTTTTATTGAAATATGCTTTGTTAAAAGTTAAAAGTAAAAATTTGTACCGAATATGTAGGTACTTTTAAATGTAAATTCTCGTATAAAGTACGACGTTTAAAGTATGAATACATATAGAATACACAACTATCGTTAGTTACAATGTTGTATATATAACGATATATACGACCTTAAATTAAATCATAAAATGAACAAAAAGTAGAAAAAAAAACCATTTATTTTTCTTGCAAAGTATGGGATAGTGATAATACAAACTATTGAATATATGAACACTAGATATTTATTAATCTAATAGATTTATATTGTTATTACATACCTTTTTTAAATTTAAATTTTAAATAAATAAAATTATATAAACCAACATAATATTTAAAAATTTGCAATTGATTGTTCTATTTCATTTCAACAATAAAATGGAGACGCCATTTTCATTATAATTATGATTATGCCGCCGATTATGTTTCTGTTTATATGCTTTTAATTAACTACTCCAATCAGCTGGCCAATGCACAATATCACTAAGCCTTTAAAATAAAAAATTAAAAAAATATATATTTTTAAATATATATATGAATATGTAGTACTTATTTAGAAATTCAGCCGAAATCTTCAGGCATTGCGTATTGATTAGCGGAACACAACCTCGCGCTTTGTGAAGAAACAAAAATATAAAATATGTCCCACAAGTGGGAATTGAACCCACAACCGTCGCGTTTACAGTCGCGGTGTGAAAGCACAACTCTATATCGCTATATAGATACCGATATAGCGATATGGATTTACAGTACATATGTATGTATATAAATAAAATCAGCTTCACGCTGTATCCCGCACACAGCAGGGTAGGCAGAGGGAACCTAGTGTTAAGACACTCTGTTCCCCACTTTCTGCCGAATTCTGGAGGCATTGCGTGTTGAGTGGCAGAACTCAACGCCGCGCTTAGCCTCGACACCAGAGCGAAGAAAATGGAAATATAAATTTAGGTAAATATTTCATCTCCTCGAGTGGGGATCGAACCCACAACCAGTCGGTTTTACAGTCACACTTCGTGCCACTGCGCCACGACTGGCCTCAAATATGTATATACCTACATAATTATATAGATTCCACGTGAAATTTGAATCTGACTAACGTGAACATCAAGAGGTAATTATAGTAGGTATGTGAGTAAAAACTATAAACCTTATTTACAACACAGCCATTACAACTGAAATATTTTCTGCTAAAGAATAAGCTAAGAAACTGATTTCAATAACGGACACTAAAAAATTTTACTCAACTTTCATCAAAAGTACAACTTAAAAAGTAAATATTACTGTTTTTCTTCTTGAATAATAATTAAAAATGTAAACAGCTGTGAACTAAAAAGTACAACATCCCCTTTAACTTCCTAATGCAACAAAATATAAACAAAATTTATTTTAAATTACTTGGAACTTTTCACAAATGTAAACAGACGGAAACTTTTGATTTTACGCTTAATATTCCTGAAGGTTTTATAGGAGTAGCTAACCAGTCGTATTTAAAGTTATTATTTTTAATACTAGGTAACTATATTTTCAATTCAACGCCACTTGTTTTACCAGATAATTATAATGAAAATATTTAATCCTTCGAATGGGAATCGAATCCACCACCACATTATTTACAGTCAGCCAATCCCTTTTTCCTATTGCGCCGCAATGGCCTCTATCGTTGTAGCTTAATGCTGAATCCCGCACATAGCGAATAGGCCGAAGGAATACGAGAACCTAGGTTTAAGCCCATTGCCCATATTCTGCCGATTTTTGAGGCATTGCATGTTATGCAGCAGAACTTAACGCCGCGCTTTGCCTCTTTGCCAAAGCGAAGAAACTGAAAATGTTAAATATGTCACTCCCTTGGGTGAGAATAGTACCTGCAACTGTCGAGCTTATAGTACCGCGAAGGCCTCTATCTTTGTAATAATAATAATTTATGAAATTTTGAGTTAATCACATGTTAGGCACTTGTAAAATCTTATAATCAAGACACATTGAAGGCAAAAAGCGGAGAGCACTTTCATCAAAAGATAATAAGGCAGAAAATTAGCTTTTAGCCGAGACAAAGCGTCTTATTAGGTGAAAGTTAAGATGTAATGGCGCTACAATGTGACGTGTGGTAGGGTGACATGTGTCGATTATCCTTTAAAACATATATTATAGTTTTTTTTTTTTCAACTTCACGCTGTAACCCGCATATAGCAGGGCATGCAGAGGGAGCCAGGAGGGAGAGTGTTATGTGACCTCGTTATCTACTTTCCGGTGAATTTTAGAGGAAAAACTTGTTGAATGTTGGAATGAGTTTTACCGCCTTATTTTGTCTCAATACCAGAGCGACAAAATGAACATATTAATAAATAATCATTCATTCCCCAGATTGGGAATTGAACCCTCAACTGTCGCGTTTACAGTCACACCCTTGCGCCTTCGGGTCACGATGGCCGCAGCTTTACAAAAAGATGTTAATATAGTTTAAAATTATATCATTGTAGTCAAGTTGGAGACTTATAGGAATGACTGTACATTACTTTTAAGTAATGTTTACAACCATATTTGAATGCATTAATAATAAAAAGATATGAATTATTAAAAAAACTATTACAAAATAAAAAAAGCATTAAAAAAAAAATTGCATTATTATAACTTAGTTTGGAAAAGCCAA
Source organism: Heliconius telesiphe telesiphe (assembly GCA_018249795.1). Lineage (NCBI taxonomy): Eukaryota > Metazoa > Arthropoda > Insecta > Lepidoptera > Nymphalidae > Heliconius > Heliconius telesiphe. The sequence continues at coordinate 13,101 of DWLH01000662.1, forward strand.
AACTGTACACACACAAGAGTTTTCGGTTTCTTTTCCTAGTTATAGGTTAGCTTTTCTTGTTTTTCTTTTTCACGGACGTCTTTGTCGTCTCGTTCCCTCTATTTTTATGAGAAGGTGCATTTAGTTCTACTATAGTATCTCCTCGAGTGGGGATCGAACCCACAACCAATCGGTTCTACAGTCACATTTCGTGCCCCTGCGCCACGACTAGCCTCTAAAGTTGCTGACTTTATAATAATCTTTCCATGTACCTATACCATTTCCAATTTATTATATAAAATGTTGTTTAAGTTCATGCACCAATTAATTGTTACTATAATTAAATAAATACAAATTTAATTCAGTAAATAATCATTGATTAATTATTCATTCATCCGAATGTCCTTTGCTCTGTAGCATAAAGCTAAAAAAAAAGAAAAGTAAATAAAAAACTTACCAAATACCACATATGCGGCCATTTTGGATCATTTAATTGGAACTTAGAGTCAGCGGAACGCGGCCGCCCTTTCATTCTCGTGTGCAGTTCCCGCTTTGAACCCGTTTCCCTTTTCAATAAAGGCGCCCCCGACGGTTTTGTTTCAGCTGAAACAAATTGTATGGAATTGGACGTTATTATACATTTGCGTGATGAAACCACATTCTGTGGTTATACCATATGAAAGTAGAACGCTCTTTCATAATAATATAGAAACTGTTTAAATAGGTAATTTAAATACAATAGGTATCGTAAGTCAGCATCATTAATACAAAATTGCAAGTCAAGGTGAATATTAAACCGCCTCCTTATAATTCGAGTTTAAAAAGAAAATTTGATATGATTTTTATTTAAATCAACATTCATTGCAGAGAAGCCGTCGTGGCGCAGAGGCACAAACGTGGAACTGTAAATGCGAGAGTTTTAGGTTTAATTTCCACTCGGGAGAATGTAACATTTAACATTTTTATTTCCTCACTCTTTCTGATAACGAATGTATGAATGGAATGTGTTAACACTAGATTAGCAGGTTCTTTCTGCCTACCCCGCTATGTAAGGGATACAGCGTGAGTCTAAATAAAAATAAAAAACATTGCATAAAAAATAATTTCTCCGCACTGGTAAGATAAAGTACATCCCTATAATAATGTACTTTTATTAATAAAAATTTAAATGTCGATGCAATCAGCACTAGCGAAAAAAATTTTTAATTTTACATACAGTACTGTCTTATAATAAAGTTGAAGGCATTGTAAAAGATGAAAGGCGTTTGTGGATCGTGAGCACAGGTCAAGCAGGATTTCAGTATACACATACAATAAGTTGCAGTAAAAATGTATGCTCATATTTTCACTTTAGTAGAAAATTAATTTTAAGTTCATGTTTAAAATTAATTAAAAATATTTAAACGTTTAACGTTAACTTTTACAAAGGTATAATATAGTTAAAAATTATCATTTATTTTTTTAATTTCTTTTTATGTAAAAAAATATTGACACTTTACAAGTGATGGCAAAAAGTCAAAGAGAATTTCATTTTTCAGCTTCACGCTAGCGTCATCACTCCATTCTACGCTTTCCGCCAGAATTTAAGACATTGCCTGTTGAGTTGGAAAACTCAACACCGCACTTTATCTTACCAGAACTGAAACTGAAAATAATTCATTCCCGATCATGAATCAAACCTACAATCTTAATTATATAGCAAGACGTTGACGACGCCACAACGGCCTCTATATATAAACTGTTTTAAGAATTCTATAATATAACAAAATAAAAGACGACGATGTAGTAGGGCGATATCGTAATATGAGTATAACGTACTTTTAAAATAAAATTTTACCAACGATTTCCTAACACCAGATGTTGCGTTCGTGAGCAGGTAACATTGAGTGGTTTAACATTGTGTGCTATCATGAAAATTAATACAAGTAAATGTACCGTAATACACATTTAAATAAAAGCGAGAAAACAAACTACGACAACGAATTTAATTTAATTATTGCATTATTTTAGATTATTTATAGAGGCGAGGGGAATTTTAATATTATCTAAAACAAGGTAAGACTTAATTCAAGCTTTTACCCGTTTTACAGGCCTAAAGAATTCGAAAAAACAAGAAAAGAAGAAAGCGGGGAGCGGAGTGTCTTAACACTCTTTACGCCTACCCTGCTACATGTGGGACACAACGTGATCGTAAAGCTAAAAAATAGACACCTGTACTGCTTAAGTTTTCTGAAGAAATATTTTCAGCAAGAACTCAGAAAAGACTTTTTTGGCGATGAGCCAGGTTTAATAGGCGTGAAAGTGTGCTTATTTATTTTTTGAATTAATAATTTTCATTCGTGTTTTTCCCGCATTTGAGCTAACCAGATTTATATTTTGGCTCACAGGCACGGCATGCCATGGTCAAAGTTTAGATCAAAGAAGTCAAAAGCTCTTGCAGCGCCGGAAGCAGCGAGAGCGGCAGTTCCTACACTTGACGACGTCGCTAAGGATTTCATCGACAGGTAATCTAAACTGAAATTATTTATAATAGTTTTCCAAAAGTTTTGTAACTTATGAAAGTATAAAGAATCAATATATAAATAATATTATTGCATATTATAAATTTAGTCTAGGCTAGGGCTATCAGTCGTCTGAAAATCTCTTTTTCTTCTCGACAGTATCTTTTTTTGTCGCGCCCACCGCACGCGTCCGTCTGTCTCCAACCGGATGTGGTGTTCTTGCGCAGGCAACAACTTTCGCTTTGCTATTGACTTGTGATGAAAATGATAGTGCTGCTGGAATATCTGGAACCAACACAAAAAAAAATACAAACTATCGGAATCGAATTACTCAGTAAAAGTATGCAACTTTTACTGAGTAATTTGACGCTTGGACGTGAAATATACGCTTCGAATCGAATAGAGAATCTGCTCCGATTATTTTGTCAGTTTTTTAGAATAAATATTATAATACGATATTTGAATTTTATGTAATATTATTCACCTAAAATATGAAAGTATTATAAGTTTTGTAAAGATTTCGCATTAAATGAAAAATATGTTTATCTTATTTTGTAATGTAAGAATAGACTATTGTAAGCACTTTTGAATCGTCCAATGAACAAATAAAAAAACAACTTCCGGTTGGAAAGACAGTTCTGATGAGAAAAGCCGGCAAGAAACTCAACCGCAAATCATTTTATCAATATAAAAACGTGTGCAAAGTGCGAACGTATTTACATCATGTAGCACTTAGTATTTAGTAGTGGCGAGAGCTTGACTGGTGGATTTTAAAATCTACTACGATAGTATAGTCCGCCGGACGCCGTCGACGTTGCGGGAACTACCGCATTGTGACTTCTTAATTTAGATGTGGTTATCCTTATACAAAACAAATGATTTTTGCTTCTATGCACTGGACTACCAGTAGTTTTTCTTTTTTTTATGGTATTTTTTTTATTTGTGTGTAGAAGATAATATTCAGACGATAATATTCAGACGAAAATATATAAATTTTATACAAGTAACGGAATTGATAGTATATTTGCAATTTACGTCATAGCCAATTAAAGAGAGGAGAAAGAAGTGAATGCCCGTTAAGTAATGAAAACAAAATATTTCATTGCCTCGAATGGAAATCGAACTCACAAAATGTGTAATTTACATTCGGAGACTGGCCTCAAATTATTTTTTAAATTTTTCATTACTTAACATTGAAAAATATGGCTCTATAAATGAATATATCACGATGAATCCAGCAAGTCTTCAATAAATTTTAAAGCACGTGAAGCAGAAATATGTATTACATTTCGTCTTCGTCTCCTTACAGCTTTTTGGTATTTAAAAAATTGTATTTTAATAAAAATGTTTTAGAATGTTTTAAATATATTGGTAGCTATTATAACAATATTCGCGAGGCCACCATGACACAATGAGGTAGAATCAAAAATCGACACTCTGAAGAATTAATTATATTTTTATTCCTATGCACTTATGACAAAATGAGGCGTTCAGTTCCGCCCGCACAACCTTACGAGTATCTTACGCCTATTTTTTTCTACATACTTTGCTATATTCCATAATACCTATCACGTTTACAGTCGCACCCTTGTGCCCTACGCCACGATTGGCCTCAGCAGTAACCATACATATATGCATTATATGTATGTTAATATATGGTTACAAGAACTACGTAATTGTGATCCATGTATAAATATTTCATGGAAACTAGATATATATATTCGTCAATAAAGTCCTATCACATGTTATTGACAGGTTATTATTGTTACAGTTAATTTGATTCCTGGAATTGAAAATTCCTACTAAAACCATTTGTCGATTGATTCTAGGTAGACACGTACATTCATTGATTTTATTATTAAATCAAGCATTATTAAAGGAAGCAGCGATAGGGGTATGTGGTAAAGGAAAAAGAGGCTTTAGCAAAAAGCGTGACGAATGGTGGGATGATGAAGTGCAAGATGCTGTAGAAAGAAAGAAGAATGCATGGCAGGATTATAAAGCCTCTGGTAAGGATAAAAGTATGAGAGAGATAAAAAAGAAAGAGTATAAGCTGCAAAAGCACCAGACGAAAGTACTGATAAAGATGAAGCGTGAAAAGGCAGAGAATG
>DWLH01000663.1:0-17689 GCA_018249795.1 Heliconius telesiphe telesiphe
TTGCATAACTCAACGTCGCGGTTTGCCTCGTTACCAGAGCCAAGAAATAAAAATACTAAATATTTAATTGTAATATATATTCTTATGAATATTAAAACAGATTCTACAATAGGAATTTGATCCTGTTATTAATATGAACAATGTATTATATCACAAATACACTACAATGACGTCACATTTTGTGAACCAAAATTGGTTCTATTTGCTCCAAGCGCAGCAGTAATACAATAAGAGAAAATAAACATTAGAAATGAAAAGATTTTTCACTATAAAAGCTAGCTAGTAGAAGATTAAATTTTCTAAATTATCTATAAGATTGAAGTAGACAATGTGTTATTATTACATACAAATTGCGGTGTTGACTTCCGCATCTGAATACCTAATGTATTGACTTGTGAAGAAGTCAAGCTTAGCTTAGCTTGTGAAGCTAGGTTCTCAGTAATTGACTACTTGAAAGGAAAAATAAACATAACATGACTATGTTATACTTATCATATGAAATTAGCATCGTGTTATATGAGACGGCAAAACAAAAACTACTTCGTTTAGAAGGCCGACAATTGACATAAAATAAAAAATTGACCATACAACCTTCTACGTATGTTCTTCATACAAGGTTACATTGGCGAGGTGATTTGTGCTCATCTGGCACGTTCGAAACACCATAATCTAAGAACAGGCCAGAAAAATTGGCACGCCGACATTTCGGTATTCTGAAATTCGTTTATAAGGAGTAAGCCATATTTTTCGATTCACTGTTGTAAAGGCCACGCAGTCGAAATTGCAGGTGACAACTAGTTAAACAACTAGTTTACACCTGCAGCTAGACTCGTGTGATCAAATGGAAATGAACTAAAAGTGCCCGAGATATCTCTAACTGAAGATAGATATATGTGTAACCTATAGCCTTCTTCGATAAATTATATATATATATATATATATATATATATATATATATATATATATATATATATATATATATATATATATATATATTTATATATATATATATATATATATATATATATATATATATATATATATATATATATATATATATATATATATATATATATATATATATATATATTCATACGCATATTGTGTTAATGTACGAGTATTTTTATATCTTCATGCGGGATGCATGTTGCAGGAAAGGAAAAATATTAAATATCTGATTTCCTTGAGTGGGGATCGAACCCACACCCTCAGTCACAAGCTTGTGGCCCTACGTCATGCCTGGCCTCTGTATGATGAACGAGTATGATTATGCTAAACAATATATTATATTTAAAAAAATATGCTTATCATGTATTCTATATGACAGCTCCCATACATCACTTTAATGTGAGTTTGCAAATGTTAGTCATTGATGAAAGGTTGGTTGTAAAATTTTATTAATTTATCGTATCGCCAGATCAAAACACTCCCCTTACAGCCGCGCCTCGCATATAGCAGAGTAGGCAGAGGGAACCTTGTCTTAGGACACACTTTTTCTCAATTTTCGCCTAATTGTTAAGACATTACGTATTGAGGTGCTGATCGAGTGGAAATCGAATGCACAATCGTCACATTTCTAGTCAGTCGCTGAGCAGCAATTCTATTGTATATTATTATATCGTGGGCAATAATAAAAGATAAATTAAAAAGCGCAAATATGTCAGTAAACTATCAATACTGCTATGAACTTAAGAATCCATTCAATTAAAGTTAAATCAAGTTAATTGGGAATAAATCAATGAGTGGTACTATTGAGTCGTTAATCAATCATGATCAAATTATATTGAAAGATGTTTTCAACCCCGACACCCCAATTAAGCGGTTATTAAGGAAATCTAAATCCTTGTTTTTGGAAGAAAATGGATTTTGGAAACTTTGATTAATTCGGTTACCAAGTTATTCTGATAACTTACGAAGATTTTGTGTTATTAAAATATGTCGGTAGTGATTATTGGATAATTTAATCTTCCACATTTTTTAGAATTGGATTTTTCTTATTAGATATTCAGTAAAATTTTTCAGCAAATCTTTACATTTTTCTTTTTATGCAGCTTAAAGACGTCTCGTCAACTGGTGATAGCAACGTATTTAAACAATTACCTAAGTAATATGTTAATCAATGTTATATACTCTCTATCTTTTAATCTATTTTTTTGTATTGAAAAACACCTATGCATATACATTATTATTTATTTTATTAACTTGAGGATGGGCGCCGGGTAGGCCCTGCCCACTCTTAAATAGTCTAGTGCTCATCTCATAAATTTTAACCCTTTACAGCATATGGGTAAATATATGGTACTGCAGTTTTGATATTTCGAAATAATCTCACATTTGTGCAAGTGAGTGAAACAGCACATTAGAAGTGCGAGAGATTCATTCTCAAAAAAAGTAAACAGAGTAAAATGTAATTGAAGTCCATATCGAAGGTTGAAAGGCTATTTGGTCTAAACGCCATTTTGTGAACTTTACACCAGAGCCTATTAAAGTTTCAGTTTTTAAAAAAAAAAAAACATTTTTAGAAAACTATTAGGCCGACACAGACAAAATTAATACCATATATAGGTACATAGATTTTTTCTGCATCGTTTTATTTTAATAAAAATATTTTCTTGCAAAATAAATGTCGTTAATCCAAAATATCTCGATTTATATTTTTTTAGAATGATGCAAAAACGTCTAAACGCCAATGTTAAAAATAATGGATACATTAAAAGTAGTGTAAGTCCTAGTCCTAGTGTAAATAGAAACAGGAATAACGAATAATTCTCCCGGTCATATGATTAAATGAATACGTCAAAATAGTTAAAGCGATATATAACATTTAAATCAGACTCACGAATAATTATCTACATGATCAGCCTATAAAGAAAAGAAGTGTTTACCAACTCTTCAGAGTTGGTAAAACAATTGTGATAAATATAAATTATTTGTTTAAAGTCTGGTGGCTATTTGCAATCAATTGAATAATTTGCAAGACGACTACTTAAAAATACTGTTGTCTTATTCACATTGAATACTTTTTAACTAAATAATATATATTTTTTAATTAATAAAAATTTTATTTTGACCAGATTAAACAATATAAAGTAATTAAAACAAATAACTACATAATGCATCTCCAAGTAATATATTAACACATAGATTATCCGATAAAATAGAAAGACCAATTCCTCCAACAATAATGTAAATAAATATTAAAGACCAGTTTAAGAAGTTGAAAGGTTATATTGAAATAGTCAAAATGAAATAACATAAGCAGAATTTGAAAAAAATATCATATATCATAAAGATATTAAGAATAAAGTAAAAATTTGTTAAGAGTTGAGTCATGACTTTAAGAGAATAATGAAAGTTACGGGCTTTGGTCATAATTTTGTAAGACATCGAAAGAATAAAAGAAATATATTATAGAGATACAGTGTATTTGTTGGATGTGGGACTTAGCTAATAGAATCGTCTATGAAGGGTTTTAAAGGATGGGAGCCTTCATTGCATGCAAGAATAAAAACAATGTCGTCGCAAAACTCGTCGTAGCAAACATTATTAAAAACAAAACAAAAGTCGGAAGTCATTGGAGTTCAAGTTCAGTAGGGTACTGAGAAGATAAATGGGGAGCCTGGCTGACCTGGTTTTATACAATCCTAAAAACTAAACCTTCTCTGGAGAAACGTACATTTCATACGTTATGAACCTGGATACATCTGCGGGTTTCTTTCAATTCACCAGCTACTAGCCGTGGGGGAAGTCCAGCAGTGTCCAGTTGTGTGAAAATCCCAGAAAAACATCAATTAAGTAAGAGATATACGACATTGGCCTAAAACTAAATGATAGTAGAATCGTCAGCCTTATATTACACTAAATGCTCTAAGTGTAAAGCTTTTCTATGCTACAATGAAAAAAGAAACTGTTTGTATCAATTTCATACACCACGCAAAAATAATATATTTATATTATCGAACATAACCTATATTTTCGAACATATCTGTTTAAAGCTTGTCAAAGTGGCAAAAGTAAGCTGGAAACATAATGCTACCATACTTTGTTCCTCAATCTATACCCAATTATCGGCATAATATTTGTTGAGTAGTGGATCTCAGTTTTTTCTTTTTACCAAAGAATTGAAATGAATATAACTCATTCCCATGACTAGGAATCGAACCAGCATAACTGTTGCGCCAGGATGGCTGGAAATAATTACAACCACAATATTTTTACGTTTATCCCTCTCTCTACGGTACGCAAAATTTAATTTTGGCTCAGTTTATTTCTGTGGTAATATAAGTAATTTTTATTGGTGGCGTTTTATTATATTATTTGGCGAAAGTGTAGATCCTCTCATCCATTATCTTAATAAGATGCTAAGCCAGCTGTGGCCGCAGGTGTTTCACTCTCAGTATAATATATAGGTACAAGTCATATAAATATTCTGTCTTAAAATTGCAATTGATATTAAATTTATCTTATATTAATTAAACCATTTGGTGTATTCGTTCAATGTAAACTTTCTTAACATTACAAAATCGAAGAGTTTGTGTGGTTGTACGCGCTAACTTAGTAACAGATGGTTCAAATTGACCAAAAAAAATGTCCTTTATTTGTTATCCTATATAAAGTATCCTATATAAAGTAGACTTAAGGCTATTTTGAACATTTATAGTCTCGATGTACTGTACTTACAGTCAGTTACACTTATTTCTATTTTATTACGAGGACGAAGCAGCAGGTAAATGCTAATTGCTTACATTTAGACCCTGTCCTACCAACATAACATCAATTTTGATCTAATTACGTCTAGACTAGACTGTGTTAAATTAATTTCAATATATGATTATAATTATAATATGTACCTACGTATGTTATTATATTAGTAGACTTCGAGAAAGGTAGTCTGGTTGGACGGTTTCTTATCTCCTAGAAACTGTCCAAGGGCTCAGACCACTGAGGCGTTCGTTTTCATCATGCTTCGTCGAAATTCTTATACGTTTATTACAATTTACTTATGTTGATAGCATTTCTGTAGGGAGTAGTTAACACCTCTTTTCTTTGTATAAACAAAGATGGTAGAAATAGCAATCAAAATAGCTAAAGCAAATTTTCTACGCCCAGTCGTTTTAGCAAAGTTTCAAATCAGTCAATTTTAATGTTATCCGTTATTTGTGAGACGCCGTCGTGGCGCAATTGCACAGCTTCTGACTTTAAGTGCGTCAAGTTTGAGTTCATATCCCACTAGAGGAAATTATTTATTTCGATTTATTCGCTCTGAAGGCAGACGCGGCGCCTAGTTCCGTTATTCAACATGCAATATCTCGAAAATTGAGTAGTACATGGGGAACAGAGGGTCTTTGTACTAGGTTCCATCTGCTTACCCTACTCAATGCAGAGTATATCGTGAAGCAAAAAAAATAAATTTAAATAACTTTAACACTTTCGACTCCACTGCACTGCAAAGTACAAACCACACTTTTGAAATATTCAGTTATATGTAAAGAAGATACGTGTCGCTTTATTAATTTAATAAATTTTGTTATCGGTTGAACTATACAAAAACTTTGCTTACATCTCAGTATCAAATAATTTTCATACAAAAACTTCTCTAATCATGTAGTTTTCTTAAGTACTTGTCACGTAGAAGCAATCCCTATAGAACATCATGTCATCACATGTCTCATTAGCACTACATATTATAAGTATATAATATAGGTAAAATATAAATATGTAATGAATAAAATATAAAAGATAAATTTCTACCATCGTTTTCCTATACCAAAGTTATTTACCAAAGAAACAACCTCAAGTGGCGTAAAGGTGTGTTGAGATAGTAATGATATAGACGTGATGAAAATAATATTGTATTCCTTGTTACTTAATTGAACACCGGCATACAGTAGAAAATTATATTATATACCAATTACTTTAGCTTGCTCTTTTCTTTTTCCTATTTAAAGTTATTGTGCGTTTCTTGACGGAATCCAAAGTTGTATTTTGTCTATTGAGCCTTGAAAAGTTAAAGCAAAAGAAACTAAATTATAAATACAACAATTTTCTGAAAGAATCGAAGCGTATAATCTTCGTGTATAGCGATTCTTTTCTGAAATGGGTGTTCCTTTTGGTGGTCTAAGTTAAAAATTAAATTAAATTAGCTTCACGCTGTATCCCGCACACAGCAGAGGCAGAGGGAACCTAGTGTTAAGACACTCTGTTCCCCACTTTCTGCCGAATTTTTGGAGGCATTGCGTGGCACAATCAGTCGATTTTACAGTCACACCCTTTGCCACTACGCCACGACCGGCCTCAATAAACCGGTTAGACCGGTCTAATGGTGTAAAATACATTATTTTAATATATTTAATAATGAAAGGAAAGCCTTGGACCGTGGAGGTGAGCGTTGATGTGCAATTCAAAAGGGCATCTCAAATTGTATAATACTTAGGAATACGCAAATTCTATTGTTCCGCTCTAAATTTCGGCAACCGCACTGTGAATTTATAAATCTTAGATGTTTTCTTATTTCCGTGTTTTTATATGTTTTTAAAACACATATTTTATATCAAATATTAATTTATCCACAAAAATATTTTTTTTATATCATTCCTTCGTTATACAGTCTACGTGGTTTAATTACCAAAATTACTCACGTAGTCAGAGGAAATAGTAAATGTAAACAAACTCCGTTTTTGTTAGTACATTATATTATGTAGGTATATACATCTGTCTTACCTTTATGAGATTTGCCGTAATTTACAGTGTTCGTTGGCGGCTGTGTGTGAATGTAAAATGCAATTTTATTTTAACAAAGAAAAATTGTTACTAATACAAATGACGAGAGACTGATTAGAAATTTGTGCAAGTTTCTTTTTAGCTTCCCGTGTTATCCTGTATTTAGTAGGGTAAGCAAATGAGACCGAAACGCACTATGTTCGTCATTCCGACTCTTCCGATTCCATTTAAAAAAAAAAAATTTCACTCCTCCGAATGGGAATCGAACCCACGACAGTCGCGTTAACAGTCGTGTTCACATTAAACCAGAGCTCTTACCATTTACAATTGGAATAGGGACAACAAGGGGGCCAGGACAACATCCAGACAAAAGGAACCCAAAATCTTTTATATATCGATAGACTACGTCTAACTATACGTAAAACAAATCATAAATCACAATGCACGGCCAACATTCTCTTAAAAGGATTCTGTAGTCTTACCTTTCGTTTCATCACTCTTGTGGTGAAACCTGAAAGGATTGTGGTTTAGAGCATCTATTAATTTAAAATAAATAGATGTATACTAATTTACTGTGAAATATTTGCAATTATATTATTATTTTGTGTGGTAAATGTACTTCAAAACTGTTATTAAATAACCGGCGTTATATGATGTAGACAGTCAATGTAATACAATAAAAACAAAATAACTTTCTATCCGAAGCTGAAGTTAGATTTAAAATATAACATTAATTTAAAAAACAATATTTCTAGATTTCTACGCGCAAAGTGTGACCGTAAACGCGACTGGTAGTGAGTTCGATCACCATTCGGGGAAATGATTTTTTTATTTAAATATATCTTTCCATTTCAGGTGTTGAAACAAAAAGCGGCGTTGAGTTTCGCCACTGAATACGTTATGAAACCAGAATTTGGCGGAAAGTGGAGAATGGAGCGGCTTAACACTAGATTCCCTCTACCTACCCTGCTGTGTGCGGGATACAGCATGAAGCTGATTTATTTTGATTTATTGATTTTTTTATAAAGGTTTACAAATCAAGCCTTTTGTTTGCTACCCATATTAAGTAGATTATGCAAAAAAAAAAATTGATTGTATGCAATTTTTTTGTAAAGTGGTAATCCAAGTTTTATCTCAATAGAACACTGAGAAGTGGGTCAAAATTGAGTTAGCAAGATATACACTAACATTTAGTATGTTACGGCAAGTCTGAGGAAGGAGTGCTTAACACTAGGTTCCCAGGTTCCCTTTGTCTAGTCTGTTATGTGTGGAATATAATGAAACTTAATTAATATTTCTAAGTTTAACTATTAGACTGGAAATTTTCGCGCTTTCAAAGTGTGTCATTTCATAAATATATTATGTAGTAATAACATTAAAAAAATAACACTCCTGCTAGCATTAATCTTAGAGAGTGACATTATTTCGTCAGACAGATAAAAAATTGAGATTATATTTTAAGAATATTTTTAAAATAAAATAAATTTTAGCTTTACTTTTCATACTTGAAATGGTTACTAGACTAAGGTCACTAAAAGGATATTTTTAATATAACTTTTTCATTTAATTATTTCTTATAGTAAATTTTATTTGGAAGTGGTGGAAGTTAATTCGAGGACGTGTAGGAATGAGACGTTATATATACTTATATAAATTTTATAAGTTTACGTATAATTTATTTTCTATCTATAATTTTTTTGCTTGACGTTTTATCCTCCACTAGCAGGGCAGGCAGTCTCTTTCCCTTTCCTACTAAGACACTCCAGTTTCCCACGTTCCGCTGAATTCTTATGTGAGTCATTGTGTGTTAAATAGTGGAAGTCAACGCCACGCTTTGCCACGTTACCAGACAGAGTAAATGAAAATCTTAGATATTTCATCATTCAGTAGAAATCGAACCCACAATCGATGCATTTACACGACGGTCTCATTGCGTCACTCGGCATTCCGAGTAAGGATTGAATCCAAAACAGTCACGTTTACAGGTAGTCGCTGTCCCACTACGCCACGATGGTCTAGTCAAATATTTATAAATCAATAATATTAAGGCAATGAGGCCGTCGCGTGGCCTAGGAGCGTAAAGTGTGAGTGGAGTGGAAATGAAAAATGATACTTTATAAAGTATATATATTATTTAAACAGGGATGATTAAGTTACTTTTTAAAAGTCCCATTTAATAATAGAAAAAGTGTTAAATTAGTAATATTTTTTAGTAGATTATCTAATAGGTACTTTAAATTTTATTTATTGTAGAGTATTTAGTACAACTAGGCAAATAATACTGACAAAGTTAATGTTGCAGGAGTATGCAATCATTTTGTATGAAATGAAGTACAAATATAAGCTTGTAGTGATTTCCGAAATTAATTCCATAAGTAGGTCCACGGGAAGATTCTAGGATTGAATAGATTTCCTTCCTATAGGTTTTGATTACGGGTTCGATTTCACACAAAATGTAGAAAGATGCACAAATGCTGATATGTTTTAATTGTGACGACCAAAAAGCTTTTTTCTTTGGTAAAAGAGACCGTGAACTTGAATATTTGATGTTAATTTCAGCTTCATAACTCACTTCGATCTCGATATAAATGGTTACTACAGATGGACAGACAGGCAACAAAGTGATCCATTTTTCCTCTACAGGTACGGAACCCTAAAAACGACATTAAAAAAGTCTCCGAAGAATTTGAAAAGCAAAAATAATAGCTTTGTTTTTGTTGTTTATTGTTTGTAATAAAAATGAATTTCTAAAATGTTGCCCAATAGAGTGCTATAAACCTCATTTTACTTGGATAGGTGTTGAATATTATGGAATTTTATCTCTAGACACTAAAGTATAAAGTAAGCTTAAAATAAATATTACTTTGTAGACTATTTTAGTTTAAGTAAATGGTTTTGTGTGTATTTTATGAATTTACAGTATTTTGCGGAATTAGTTGAAATTATTTAGTATATATCACTTTAATCCCTGCTTTCTAATTTTTTTTGAGATATTTCACATTGGGAGGTTTATCCTAGACTACATTTTACAATTTATTTCAGCTTCACTCTTCTTCTATTTCTTATATAAAACTCAAAACTCTGTCTTCCAGAGCAGATAAATAAAAATAATTTAAATATAAACATGCTTCGAGGAACCCCCAATCTTTACTTTTTACGGTCGTATGACTGCAGCGTTTGCTGCACCACCCATGGTCTCGTACATTAGCAGCATTTGAACTTAAAAGGGAGGATTGCTTGTAAGAAATCCGTTTCGATATAAAAATACATATATCAACGTCACGGGCCTTTTTTAAAATTATTAATAGAGTTAGTTAATCAAACGCAGCTGCTTTTTATAATTAAATATTATATATTTAGGATGTGTGAGGATTAGTGTGATTTGTGATTGATAAGGTTAGCCTGTGACTGAGCGCCACTGTTGTGGGTTCGATTCCTATTCGGGAAAGTAAATTATTATATATTTTTGCTTCCTTGCTCTGGTGACAAAACAAGGTGAGGCGCAGCACTCGTAAGGAAATATCTCGAGAATACCGTGGAAGGTGGGGGACGGAGTGCTGTGTGACACTGGGTTTCTTCAGCCTACCCTAATACATGCGGGATATAACGTGAAGTTAAAAAAGCCACACCCGTAATAGAAACATATTTTTTATGTAAATATATCTATAGTAGCATTAATTAAGCCAGCTTAGTTTAAAATATTCCAACAAAGCATTAAAGTTGTGTTAACGTTTGATCTTGTTTTCGAGCCAGGATTGTCTAACACTGAAACGTTCTTTTAGAAATGTAAATTTCTGAATATATCTCTCGCTTAAGGGACTCGACTGGAAACGCTTGCTGAGCCTATTTTTTAGAATAAGGTACGAATAAGTCGTAGTGGGCTCAAATTTTTTACAAGCTTTTTTTGACATGCCTTGTATTTATATTTTGTTTAATGGATAAAGCCTAGGCAAACGAGCGTATGGATCACCTGATGGTAGGTGATCATCGCCGCCCACGTACCCGTGTAACACCAGAGGAGCTATAGGTCTGTTGCCGACTTTTAAAGTGGAGAGAGACGCGCTTTTTAAAATTACTCAGGTCGTATCGACCTGGGAACACAGCCGCATCCCACTGCTCCCCAGAACACTCCCCATGATAAATACGGTAGAGAACGTACAGCGAGGAGATATCTCAATGCAAAGGCAATGTGTAAAGCGCTGTGTCATTCGGCCCACAACGATTCGAATGGCTCTACATTGTATACAGCATATATATACAGTATTTTATATGAGGCCGAACCTAGGCCCTATACAAGGCCAATCGGTATTTTCGCGTGAAGGACTGTCTCGCTCTGTTGATGACCCCCACTTTCTTTAAGGCCAACGTGGCCTGGCTTTCCAGATGATCGCGATACTGGCAGTCACTCGAAACGCTAAGACTCAATGTGCTGATACTGGGCTCCGCTGTATTGAGAGTGTTTTGGGAAATTGGCCAAACGACAAATGGAGTTCTTTTTATGGTTAACGCGCAAACTTGTGTCTTCTTGGGATTGAATTGCACTAAGTTCCTTTCACCCCGTGAGGAAACTTTTCCGAAGGATGCCTAAACAAAAATACATTAGTACCTACTTTTCGGTTTGTAATTAATATTAAACATATTTCACAAGGCCAGTCGTGTCGCAGCGGCACGAAGTGTGACTGCGAAACCGACTGGTTGTGGGTTCGATCCCCACTCGAGGAGATGAAATATTTACTTAAATCTATATTTCCATTTTCTTCGCTCTGTATTGATAACACTACGGTCCCTGTGCCTACCCTGCTGTGTGCGGGATACAGCTTGAAGATGATTAAACATATTCCGATTAAATATTTGAACATTCACAAATATTACTATTCACACACTAGCGGTGCCTTGTGGGCGATTCCAAAGAAACTCAATCTCAAAAAAAAAACTAAAAATAAACGATGTAATTTAGAGATAGCCGTATGAAAATTAATGTAAAATGTTAATGTAAAAATGTAAAAAAGTATTTAAGAAATATTCATATAAAATAAATTAGAGACCAGCGTGTTACTGTAAACGCGACAGTTTAAGGGTTCGATTCCCACTCGAGAAAATTAAATATTGAAAACAAAGATGTAATATAGTGTAATATTATATTGATAGATAATTAATATAGTGTAATATTATATTGTCAAGAGCATATTGTGTTGCGTTCATTACTTCCATATAAGAGCTCATAAAGCTTGCTTAAAAGCTCCGTAGAAATGGAATACGACGTAGTATGACAGTACTATGTCGTATAGAAGCTCCTAGTTCAATATATTTATTTTTATAATTATAAAATAATTATTTTTATTACCTTAAGACCAGTCGTGGTGCAGAGGCACAAGTGTATGGCTGTAGCGACTGGTGGTGTGGTGCGTGGTTGTTCGATCCCCACTCAAGGAAATCAAATATTTATTTAAATTTATATGTTCATTTCTTGCCTTTGGCATCGAGTAGTTCCGCGACTCAACACGCAATGCCTCCAAAATCAGCAGAAAGTGGAGAACGGAGTGTCCACGGAACCACCATCCACTAAATTTGGTCGTCAGTTCTTCTTATATTTAAATTAAATTTATCATAACTGTCAATTAACTATAAACAAATAAAAATCTGAAACAAGACATAAATGAATGAATAAGCCTGCAAATTTAAGTTGGTCAACTTTTCTAAAAAAACGAAAAACATAGGTCCAGAACCTTATTTAAAAGAAATGAAAAAAGGACGGAATGCAAGATCATTGTAAATATGAGAACAAGTGAATAAAGTGGATATACCACTTTATTGGGAAGTATGTTCAGTAGAGATGGAATATACATGGATGTGGAAAGGCCTATTGCTGCCGATAACAAGGGTAACGGAGCCTTACCGCCATTGACGACACGGTGAAACGTCAGCACGGCTGCACTTTTCACCGTACACAATGCAGTGTTGGTACCAAAGTTGTTAAACGGCAGCGAAACGTGGGTATTGCAGAAGAAGAATGAAAGAAAGATGAATGCCTTGGAGATGTGATCTCTTTGTAGGATATGCGGAGTCAGCTTAGTTGATCGAATCTGCAGTAAAGAGATACACAGAATGGCAGTTACTAGCGAGTATGTCATAAAGAGAATGAAGAAGAACGTGCTCAGCTGGTTTAGGTACGAGTACGTCGAATGAAAAGAGTGACGAAAGAATGCCAAAAAATATTTATGATGGAAAAGTGAGCGGTAAGATAGGTAGAAAGAGACCTCGGTTGATCTTCGAAAACACAGTATCAAAGATACCGGAGGAAGGTCACGTACAAAGCATGAGGACATGTATGATTGATGAGAGCGCGTTTGGCGCTCCGTTTTCTCTGACTACCTACTATGGACACAGCGTGAAGCTAAGTTAAGTTAACGTTTTTAATTATGTAGGTACTTTCCGTTGATCTACAATCATGCACGTTTTTATAACATTATTAGTCTTTTGTTACTTTGTCAAAATGCAAAACATCATCATGAAGATAAAAATTACAAAAGCTAAAAAAGGACTTTACAAATTCAAGAAATATATTTACCAGAGCCTTCTGCAAAAAATATTGACATACCAACCCTAACGGCCTTGAACTCACCATCATTCTTATCGACAATCGAAGTCGTGTGTAGTAAACTTCTTTGGCAGTGTCGACTGATTGATGCGGGGTACTATTCAGTTTCGTCCGTTGCTTGGACCGAAGCCAGTATATATTATTGCAAGTACCTTTTCTTATGTATTATGTAAATTGTATCTAAATCTTTGTATGCCTTATTCGTTTTTGTTTTAGGTGAATGGAAAAAATGTGAGCGTTATATTTTTGTATAAATTAAAAACAACAAATAGATTTAAGACAGAAAATATATAAGAATATATTTCACAGAGAGGGGATAATTGTGTGACTGTGAACGCGGCTGGTTGTAGGTGCGATCCCCACTCGGGAAGATATATTTTTTTTTATTTATATTTTCATTTTCGTTCTGGTGCCGAGGCAAAGCACGGCGTAGAGTTCAGCTACTCAACACCTAAGACCTCCAGAATTCGCCGGAAATTGGGGAACGGAGTGTCTTAAAATTAACTTCCCTCTACTAACGTTGCTGTGGGCGTCCTTCAGCATTAATATAATGACTGTCTCAACATTACAGGTTGGGGCAAACGAGATAAAGAAAATGTAAATATTTTTACTAACTTGAGTAAGTAAGTATGAGTACTCACTCACTCACTCACTCACATACTTAGCTTGATCACTAGCGGGGTAGTCAGAAAGGACGGTACTTTCACTCCCATATCACGGCCATATAGCTATTCAAATACAAATTGAACAACAAGCTGACATGGCGCATCTTTGTTTAACACCCGATTGGATGTCAAACCAGGGCGACATGCCAGCTCCTACTCGCACGCAGGCTGAGCGATCTCTACTAACAGCCTTTACAGCCTGCAGTAAAGTCAGGTAAAGTGTACTACCTCCCATAATTTCGCTCTTACAACTCTGTGAAACGCTTTTTCCAAGTCCACAAAAGCGCAGAAAACTTTTTGGTTAGCGACCAAAAGTGTTTCCGTGATCATGCGGAGGGAAAAGAGAAATTCATACACCCTCTTCCAGGTCTAAACCCCCTTTGGACTTCCCACAACCTCCTTTCAGATCTCTTGCATTCTTCTCGCTAATAATAAATATTCTTAATTACCAATATTATGAATAGAGGTCAAAGTGTCGAAGTGCAATAGTAGACAGTAAGTTTGATGGCTGTAGTTTCGATCTCCACTTGGAAAATCATTTTATTTGATTATTTTCATTTCCTCGCTCTGATTTGCGTTGAGTTTCGACACAACACGCAATGTCTCAAAAATTAGGCAGAAAAGTAGAAAACGGTGTATATTAATTAATACTTCGATTCATCCGCCGACATTACTTCTAGCGATAATCGTACTTACAACTGCCGCGTGTATGTACATATAGCGTTGTAAAATACATAACAGCTACAATATCAATAATAATATTATTTTGTATAATACTATGTTATAATATAAGGCAATTTCTATTATATGCATGTCGACTAAAATGGTCAAGAGACACATAAATTACGATTTTATGACGCGAGCTATAACGAGAGTATATGAGAGAGTAATGTTTGTTTTCCGAAGGTTCTATGAAGATTAGTATGTCAATTGGAACACAGGAACATAGAAATTGACTCTAGAGATTTGCTCTGCTCTAGTAACGCAAAGTATTGAGTTCCGGATGGAATGCGGAGAATGAAATACTCTTCTGGCGCAATGTTCTCTCCGCAATGCTGAATGAATGGATGAAGCATGCAACTTAAAAAAAAAATGTTAAGATATGTTAAAACAAAAAATATATTAATAAATCCAAGGTATTTTACCTATTTTTACAATAAATTGTACGTAAAACTATAGCAGATTATATTAAATATTTTATATAATGATATATTTTTTTTATTATACGAAAAAATTGTGTAGTTTGTCAAAGCTCACTAAGAATAATTTTATTAGCTCCTTCTCTTAAATAATCGTATAAGTAATATATTGAGGTCGCTGTGGTGAAATTATACAGCATCTAACTCTAACCGCAACAGTTATAGGTTCCATCTCCACGCGGTCAAATAAATATATATTTGTTTCACGATTGGCGGTTTGAAAGGTCCTAGTGTAGTGTATAAAACCAAAAAAAAAACAGAAAATCTGAAATCTCTCCAAACCATGATATATAAGAAAAACGTGAAGTAAATGTTGTTATTACAATATAAATAACAATACAATAACTGAGATGCAATATTTGTTTTAAGAATTGTGTTTGAGGGTTGCTTGGAGTGGTCCGTCCAATTGTAGAACAGGTTGTGTGCACACACTCGTTCGTATATATTGTCAATATTTGATATATTGGTCATATATTTTTCTTTGGGGATTTTCTTTATCAAGTAAACTATGAACTATATTTTCTATCTCAAAATCTTATCACTTATATTATTTTTAACTGACTTTCCCTTGAGGTTATCGTGGCGCAGGGGCACAAGGGTGTGGCTGTAACGTGATGGTTGTGGGTTCGATCCCCACTCGGGGGGATGCGTATAGGGCCGCCTGCCTAAAATAAAAGATCAGATAAGTAAAAAAAAAATCATCGTCTCGTCAATCTCGTCATACGAGAATGTCGAGATAATGTTTTATTTTTTACAATTTTGTAGCCCTCCTCCCTTCTTTACGTCACTCTCAAATTGTCAGATTAGTGGAATGTATATAATTTATCATGTAACTTCTACCTTAATCTGATACGCTCGAGAATTTCAAATGATTTTTTTTTACTTATCTGATCTTTTATTTTAGGCAGGCGGCCATATACGTATATGGGGCTCATATTTGGTGGAAGTACTTAACCGAGTACAAGGAATATATTGTCCTCCAGTATATTGATTATTTAATTTTAATTGTTTTATGAGGCCATCGTGGCTCAAAAGTGTAACTGTAGTGTATAAACGCAACGAAGTGTCTTAATAATAGGTTAGTTTAGATGCATGATACAGGGTTAAGTCAAAAAAAATACTAGCCTTCTCTTCTATACACTGGCTAAAGCGTAAAGCTTAAAAAAAAGAATATATTATATTTTTTATCATTCTTAATGAGATAAAGGAGTACCTTAACAGTAGATTCCCAGGAACCCTCTACCTTCTCTACTTTTTGCGGTATACATCATGAAGCTAAAAAAAATACATATTTACAATTGTGTTCCAATATTTTAATATATTACATGTTTGAGCTAGTAATTAAGAGCAACAGGCACATGTTACATTTAATATCCCTCAAGATCGACATCGCTTTGAATAATATCGTCGGTTTGGAAGAAGACTATTACATCTCAAAAATGTGACTTTTATGTTTTATCGATAGAATAACTCAAAATCGTGTGAGAAATTATGTGGAAAACGGTTCTAACTTGTACTTTTATTCAAACCGCCAGGGCGCTCTGCTTGAAACTATGACATCTCCCCTCCCTTTTGACAAGTTTTGAGAAAGACCATTACATTTCAGTTAGCATTGTGAAGTCGCTTCAGAAAGTTCGTTTGTTTTGTGAAAGACTATTATATCTCAAAAAGTGGACAGTGAAGAAAAGAGTTTCATCGCACTTTTCTGAGCAAAACTATTACAAACCAAAATATAACTGTCTTCCCGAAAAAGATAAGCAGTCTGCTAACTACTATTTTTTGTGCAATATTATTACATTTTGACATATTACACTCTTTCATAAACGAATGTTATTCAATTTTAAGATAAACACTTAAGCCCAGTGTTGTTATAGTTTTGAACAAAATATTTCAGGTCGTTATCTAATTGTTATTGATGAAGTTAGAAATCACATTCGCTCTATCCCCCGAATGGAAAGTCACTACTGCCGGTCTGAATCAAAGATGGAATATATAGATGGAGGGAAAACTGTGAGAGACCTTCATCGAGATTATGTGGAGTTATGTGAAGAAGTGAAGAAACCACATGTCAATTACCTGATGTATTATAAGATTTTCAAGGAGGAGTTTAATATCTCCTTTTTCGTTCCCAAAAAAGACGCTTGTGACTATTGTGAAGGTTTTCGAAATTGCTCAGAAGAAGAGAAACAAAACCTGCTGGAAGACTATAACAAACACATACAAGAGAAAGATCTAGCAAGAATTGAGAAGTCAACTGACAAGGAATCACCCAATGCTGTCGTGGCAGTATACGATTTACAAGCAGCTCTTCCATGCCCACAAGGTGATTCCTCTTCATTTCAGCTACATGTGGCATGAAGGTCTTGCAAACAGGGGGGCCATTGAAATAGGTTCCTGCGTTTGGTCCTATTTGCAAACTTGTAACGAAAAAGCGACTGGAAAAATAGATATTATTTTCTACTCAGATAATTGTGTGGGGCAAAACAAAAATCGGTATATTTTTGCTT
>DWLH01000664.1:0-17686 GCA_018249795.1 Heliconius telesiphe telesiphe
CTCATTAAGTAATTTTTATTATATTACATCGGTGCTTATTGTGTTAACATTTGTATTGTAATTTATATTTATGTGAATAAAGAATTTTGAATAAAAAAAAAAAAAAAAGTGCTAAGACACTCCGATCTCCACTTTCCGCCGAGTTCTGGAGGCCTTGCGTGTTGAGTGGCGGAACTAATATTTTCTTTTTAATATAATATTTACGCAGCACAGTCTTAACACTAGGTTCTGCCTACCCTGCTGTGTGCGGGATACAACGTGAAGCTAAAAAAAGAACGATTGTGCCTTTATTATTCGTATATTATAATAACAGGTTGGCAACTAAGTAATTGCGGATTTCACTCATAGATAGATAGATGGTGTCAGTTGAATTTTTAGGTTTGCAAACGTTATAGAAATGTAAAAAACTTTTTGTTATTTGATAGTTGGCAATTCAGCTGTTAATCAGTAAAAAAAGTTTTTTGATCGGTTGCGTAGTTTTCGTTTGGTGTCCGTTGAAAAATGGAAACTCAAAAGGAACATTTTCGTTATATTTTGCTTTTTTATTTACGCAAAGGGAAAAACGCATCGCAAGCTCATAAAAAGTATGCGCTGTTTATGGTGATAAAGCCTTAAAAGAACGGCAGTGTCAAAATTGGTTTTCCAAATTTCGTTCTGGTGATTTTTCACTCAAAGATGAAAATCACTCCCGTCCCGTTGAAATTACCCATGTATCACATACATGCATTGAAAATAACTTACAACGACTTGGCTATGTTCAACAACTCGATATATGAGTTCCTCACAAATTGAAAGAAATGCATTTAACACAACGCATTAACAGCTGCGATTTGCTAAAGAAATATTACGATTTGTAAAGTAATGAAAATGAAATATTTTTAAAACGATTGATAACTGACGATGAAAAATGGGTTATATACCACAATATCAAGCGGAAAAGATAGTGGAGCAACCCAGGTGAACCAACTCAAACAACATTAAAAGCTGATATTCATCAAAAGAAGGTTTTGTAATCACTTTGGTGGGATTACAAAGGAGCTGCCTACTTTGAACTCTTACCACCCAACCGAACGATCAATTCAGATGTCTGCATTGAACAACTAACGAAATTAAATAATGCAGTTGAAGAAAAGCGGCCCGAATTGGCAAATCGAAAAGGTATTGTATTCCATCATGACAATGCAAGGCCACGCACATCTTTGGCCACTCAGCAAAAAATATTGGAGCTTGGTTGGGATGTTTTGCCACATCCACCATATAGTCCTGACCTTGTACCATCTGATTACTTTTTGTTTCGATGTTTACAAAACTCCTTAAATGGTAAAAAAATCAATAATGATGATGATGTCAATTCGTACCTGATTCAGTTTTTTGCTAATAAAAACCAGAAATTTTATAAACGTGGGATTATATGATGCTGCCTGAAAGATGGCAAAAGGTCATTGATCTAAATGGGCAATACATTACAAAATAAAGTTATTTAGTTCCATGAAAAAATTGTCTTTGATTTTCTTAAAAAAATCCGCAATTACTTAGTTGCCAAACCAATATTTATTAAGGTTAATTATCGTAATATAAATGTTTAAGTTTCAAAATATTCTCAAACAGTACATATTGTAAAATGAGATGTTAATGTATTTACTTTTGGTTGTCTATATTAAAACAAATATGACAATTATTCTTTGTTGAATGAACCAAAAAATTAAGTCGTAAGAAGGATGACAAGAAGGTCTATAGTAACTAAAAACATTTCGGGTCAACGTGTAAATACTTCACAGTCTAATTAAGATTGGCAGTTTTGTTTCAACATTTTTCACTCTTCATGTATATTTTACCGAGGTTAAGTGTGGCCGAACATATACTTATGTTATCTCGAGCTTGTAAAGTCATGATTCGTGTACATTGTACTCGGTACATGAAGGTTATATTTGTAGAATACTGCTAGTTTTTATAATGCTAGGGATGGCCTCTTTTAAAAGATCTTTTCTTTTGAAAGAGGCCATCTCTAGTATGCAAGATGAAGACTATATTAAATGTTTATTATACATCCACATAGAACCAAGTATTTACCAGGACAAAAGTCGCTACTATCTGACTTTCTGTGAGGAAAATCTTCCTTGTTGTCTGGAAAACTAATTTCTTTAAAAGGATGCAGATGCGAGGAACTTGTGTGGCCTTGTACTTTTGTAAATTTATGTAAATTTTATATTCTAACTTATACCAGTATTCTCTTCAAAAATTTAAAGAGAATTTTTTTTAAAGTTTGTTTTAAAATAATGTATCTTTAATTTATATTCGGAGGGATTAAAAAGTCTTGATAACGGTTTCACCTTAGCAACCTGGCCCTTGTGCGGGTAAAAGCGTGAAGGTGTGTATATAAAAAAAATATTTTGCTTAAAAAAAAAAACGACTAATTCCTTATTACATTAAAACCATTTTATATTCAAATATACTCTGATTACACTATTGAACGTAATAAGCGTCTTTGAGAAATAATATTTTTGAAAGTATGCCAGAATATAGGTAAACGTTGTCACTAAAACTTGGAAAGCTGACAAGACCTTACCAACATAGAATGCATTTGCACCTAGAATCAGCAAGTCTGTGCGAATCTAGATCCTTCAATATTATTTTTCATAAGCTTACTGCTTAATGTACTACCTAGATAAAAACTGCTACTACTACTATTTCACAGTTTTTACAACTTAGACAAAAACTATAGGCACATTAAAATAACCACATATTAAACTGCATAGTAACCACAATAGTTAATGATAAGGAGTAAATTTATTGAATTTGTCTGTAATATAACAAAACAGTTAAAAAATAGTGTCTGTACGCTTAATATTTTAACGAAAAAGTCATTTAAGGGGATGAAAAAATATTAATAGAAGACAAATCTATCATTAAATCTATCAGTCTGTCCGTATATGCACATCTGATGACAGATTTGTACAAGTATCTACAGCACGTACTTAAATGAAAATTTTTTGATGCATCGCTTTTATGCCCTATCCAGGTAAAAAAGCGGTCTTGGCTAAAATTCTATTTTTATTGCTATGGTAGATAGTGGTCCAACTGAACTAAAAAACAATAAAATGCTGCGTTAATAAAACTGGTCGAGGATGAGTGGGTTTGGAATACCTGATAAAGAGCCATATGGCCTAAGATCCCATTGCTTAAATCTGTAGGCATTAGTAATTCTAATGAAACTTATATTTAAGAATGATACATGATAGTATAATAGATTACACTAGGGTTGCCTAAAAGAATCCTGCCGCAATCACCTTTAATCAATGTATTTCGTAAATAATTTTTGGAGAAAATTGCACTCATATGTTTTTTATCTAAATCGCACATCATTTGAAAGAAAATCGCAAATATACGCGAATAACGAAAATAAGGAATTGGAAAAAAAAATGGTTGCCAGCTCTCAGTCTGAGGCAAGCCCAGGGTTGCCTGGTTTAAATAGGTCACTTAATGTTTATATTTGCACTCATGTGTTTTTGTAATGAATTATATATCAAATTAAAGCTTATTTTTTTCTCATCACTAAAACACAGGGTTGGCTGGAAAAAAACTGCCGCAAGCAAAAGTTGCCATCATTTGAAATATTTTATTCCGATTCCGTTGACTATATATTGTTGACCGTTGAATAATATATTAGTTTTGAAAATTGCACTCATATGTTTTTTATCTTAATCGCACATCATTTGAAAGAAAATCGCAAATATACGCGAATAACGAAAATAAGGAATTGGAAAAAAAAATGGTTGCCAGCTCTCAGTCTGAGGCAAGCCCAGGGTTGCCTGGTTTAAATAGGTCACTTAATGTTTATATTTGCACTCATGTGTTTTTGTAATGAATTATATATCAAATTAAAGCTTATTTTTTTCTCATCACTAAAACACAGGGTTGGCTGGAAAATAACTGCCGCAAGCAAAAGTTGCCATCATTTGAAATATTTTATTCCGATTCCGTTGACTATATATTGTTGATCGTTGAATAATATATTACTTTTGTATTTTGTATTGCGCCAGTAAAGTTTATCGACGCATTTAAGAGCGTAACACAATTTGTGCTGTCGGGTCCAGGGCGCTCGGAAACGTCTACGTCTTATCCCTTCACGTAGAAAATTAAATGTCCCACGGCAACATCCGCGACTCGGTGTCGGTTTTTGGCAGTTGATCTATTGTCTACCCACCGGTGACTGCTGTTCGGTGAACACAATAATTATTTTCTTGAAAATATAATCCACTTTTTCGTTCTTTTTTTTCTAATTATCAGAATTTTTCTAACAATTATTTATATAAATCAATTGATTTTACCTATTTGTTTATTTTACAGTTGCTTACTGCCTTTCTTGGTTAGCGATATTGCATGATTTTTTATGTAAAAATACATAAAAATCTAAAAATACAAAAAAAAAAAAATAATCTATGGTTAATTACTGATCTTCTCCAAGCATTATTTCCTTTAGTTGATGCCGAGATAAAGGGTGAATTAGAAATTGGTTAACGATGACCATTAACTAGGTAGTATTTTTTAGCTTCATGATGTATCCCGCTCATAGCAGGATAGGTAGAGGGAACCTGGAAACTTAGTGTTAAGACACTCCGTTACAAATAAGGCACTTCTATTCCCCATTTACCACCAAATTCTGGGGGCATTGCGAGTTGAGTAGCGGAACTCAGCGCCACGCTTCCGACACCACAGCGAAGAAATGAAAATATAAAAAAAATATATATTTTTATTACATTTTACCTGCTAAAAAGATTCTTTAAGATCATTTTACTTTTAGCAATAGGTAAGATAAGTATTGGATCATAACAAAAATACGTTGATATAAATGTATATATTTATGTTAGGTAATTACTTTGAATCGAGCAGCACAGAGAGATAAATACTGATTAATTGTAAATTAATTAGTTTGGCGAAGTGCCACTTAAAGCTATCGTCAGCATAATGAAAAGGTATGTTATTTTAAGTTGGCCATTGTGATAAAGAGAACGATAGTAGATGAGACGATGTTTTAAGAAAAAGTTATAATTATTTTCTAAATTTAAATTGATAGTTTACAGTCACAATTCAGGGTTCTCGACGACTTTTACTTATTTTAACATTCGCAATGAACAAAAAATATATATGTAGGTTAAGAAAACGTGCCATAAAGAGCCTATGGTGAAATCCATGAAAGAAATATTAAACAAAATACGGATCTCTATTAAAGTAGAGTTTCCTTTATTTGGTTTCACTGCTCAAGTCTCGCTCGGGTTATGATGCACTGCGCAGCCTGTATTTGCATAAAAGCGTGCATTAACCGCCGCTTCGGCAAATAAAAATCAATAGCTGCTGCCTCTGTACATACTATATTACTATTATTATCAAGTTAACGGCTCCATTGTGTGAGATATTTAGATTTTATCTATTTAATTAAGTATTTCAGTTAAATATTCATATTAAATATGGTTTAATAAACGCTTAATTAAGCTGTTATGTTGTTTCTGATATTTCATTATGGTTTAAAATTTTGATATGTTTGAATATTTTCAAGGAAATACTAACTTGGTGTGTTACAAAAATCAAAACAATACAAGAGAAAACAACTTTTTCAGAATTAAAAAGAAAAAATAGAACCACTAAGGAAAAAAAAAAAAGATGTTTTATACCAATTATTGAATGAATTGTCTTCAGGAGAATCATTGACCATTACAATTATCACATATATTACTTAAGGTTAGCAATTTTATTGACCATTTTGATGACCATCTCCTTGTTCCGGAGAGTATGTGAAACAGTTCGATCTGGTTGTCTAATTACAGTAACCACAAATGTCACCAGTATATAAAAGTTATATGATTCTGGATAACTGGACTAACCACTACTTGCAACGAAAAATAATACTAATCCAGTTTATGAGGAATATAAATATCCATTAGTCTACTTTTAGGATTTTCCATGAATCTGAATAAATATCAAAGTAAACAAACAAGACTTAATATATCTGAAGATTAAAGAATAACAAATTCACGAGTAAGACGCTTTCACGTGAATAGTTTTTTGTGATAATAATATTAAAAATCTAAAGAGAATATTTAAAAATATATATAAATCCAGAGCGGGAGATTCATTGAATAAAAATATATTTTTTATAAAACTGCTAAGTGATGTTTTGTTAAGAGGTCAGTCGTGGCGCAGGGGGACACAAGAGTGTGCCGGTAAGCACGACAGGTTGTGGGTTCGATTCCCACTCGACGAAATTAAGTATTTAATATTTTTATTTCTTCTCTCTAGTGTTGAGACAAAGCGTGTCGTTGAATTCCGCCACTCAACACACAATGTTTCCACAATTCAACGGAAAGTGAGAAGCGGATTGTCCTAACACCGTTACACCGTCCACGTCCGTCTGTGAAAATGAAAATAAAAGACGTTTAACGCTGTCATAGACGTTGAGTCCTGCCTCTCAAATTGCAATGTCTCGAATTCATGATACCAGCTGTTTGACCTACTCCCATATAGCAATGTGGAAAAACGTGTAAAGCTTAAAAAATAAAAGCAATGACTACTAAGGAGAATTTCTTAAAATATGTAAATATAAATACTAATAAATTTTGACTATAAATAATATGAAGTCGAATAAGGAAAAAAAAAACAAGAAGAAATAACATTTTACGGTAATTTATATATTTTAAAATATAAACAAGAGTTTTCTCAAAGTTATTTCACAAGCAAACTGGAATTAAATATTTCAGCTGTAATTAGAATGAAATAACTATTTTATGCAAGAAATTATCCTTAATACCCTGCTCTTTTTGAACGTTGTTATTATAATTTTACAATACATAAAATAAAATATGCAAAACCTAAAAAATAAAATATGCAAAACCTAAAATTACAAATATTTTTTTATTATATTTTTTTTGATATTGAATAAAAATTGTTTTCACAAATCAGAGAAAAGTCAATTAGATAATTGAATACAAAATGTTTACATTATCGTATAAAATATTTTATCAAATCAAAAAACCTAATGATTACAAAATCGGGGCAAACATTTTTGCATTGTAGTTTCGAAACTGTCATTTGCATCCAAAATAAAATTTTACTACTGGATAGCTAAAGAATCAAAAAAAATATAACAATAAACGAGAACAGTGACGCATCACGCGCTGTGGAGGGGGAAGCGACGCTATTTTGAGGTTATTTTGATATCGATATCGATATAGATCGAGATTTGCAATTAGTATAACTTTTGACTCGGGGAAGCTACGATGTTAGTTTAATTTTTAATCCTGAGCTATCTTCAAAATTCATATATTGATTGTAAATTAAAAAAATAGTTTAAATTAGTGACAGTGAATATAATAAGGTGTTTTAATAAAAAAATATAATCAAAATTATGTATTATCGGCCTATACGAGTCAAAAAGCCTAAACCAAACACATATATAGTACTCGTATACGGTTGGAAAGGGATACTCAAGAACAATCAAATGGTAGTAATAAAAAAGCATCTGACAAGCAGGCAGCAGTGCCAGGAACGTAGAAGACTGAATGCGACCGAGCGAATCAACGATGGTGCCAGTACATCTGCAGCTGGGGTGTTTAAAAATATGCAAGTAGATGATGAAATTACTTCTACGTCGACAAAGAACTGAATAGGCATAAGTTGTGATTGTGAAGAAACATTGGGCAGCAGCTAGTGTACGTTTCTGTACGGTGTTTGTCAACAATCTATTTGGACATAAGTGTAATATGTGTCTATGGTTTCTATGCCAACGACAGATAAACACTTATTGCTGCTTAAAAATACTTTCCCTGAAGAGCCAGTAGGAAACTTTAAGTTGTGCGGTTAGATAGCCTTTGTATGATCAATAGGCCAGAAGATTTCAAGTTTTATCATGGACTTGATCACGCGTCTCCTACCATTAGAGAGATGCGAGAAGAGTACCAGAGATTGGCCCAGCAATCGTTGCCGACACTAGTCGTCAAAGTACAAAAGTTTTGTAATAGTGTTCCTGATCAGCACTATGTTAGCCCTATTATCGTCATTAATGCACAAAGCTTGGGCGCGCATTGACGAATCATCAACTGACCTAGCAATTTGGAATATTTGGCAATTAGCGAAACTAGGATGAAAAATTCCATGCCAGTGAATGTGCCGCTAAGAACAGACAAATTGCAATTACATCATCAGTAGTGGTATCGTCATTATCAAGCCGCAAGCCGGTGAAGTCGCCATATATCGCAGCCATATAATCAGCTTCCCTGATTGTAATAGACTTGACTTGATATATGTCTAGTAAATATAAATCAAAAGTGCATCTTCAAATTCATACTCGGGTGTATGTATACCCACCGGGACACAGCATTAGCAAATTAAACTCTTTATTTAAGGATCATTGTTAAAATGTTTCAAGAACATCGCTAAAATCATAACCGATTTCAAACCTGATCTTACTACATCAACTGTGACAGTTGCAGACTTTAATGTCGATGTCTCACAAAACTGTTCGATTTCAATTTGTTTTATATTAAACTCCTCCAACAACTTAGTTATAATATCTCAATGTATCTTGTATGCCTTTTGTGTCGTACTTTTCGTAACACTAATCTATAACTAATAAAGTTATATTGTACAAATATATTTTTTGCTTTACTTTTATCCTAAATACATAAATATCACCAGATACATAAACATATTTATATACAACAAACGACCATGTTCATGACACAGCCATACCCAAGATTTTTCCTTGCTTTCATCCTAAATACATAAATAAAAATATGTTATTTAAAAAATATCACCATTTACATAAACGTATTCACGTACAACAAACGGCCGTGGATGTGGATTCTCTGGATACCCAGTGATAGAGAAAGAAAACTACTAAATTATAATAATAATATAATTTATGTTTTCTTATTACTGAAACTAGCTTTCAAAATCCTTGTTGTTTATCTAAAATTTGCGCAATAAAAGCAAAAGCCTGAAATTAGTTGTGTAAATTAATAGAATGCCTCTTTGGATGTATTCCAAATAGCATTTCTCTCGGCGATCTTTAGTGTCTACCTCGTTTTCTACCATTATATACTTAATAAAATATTAAGAATAAGTGTAAATAATAGTTTCATATAGAGCAATTTTTCTAAAAGTTTTCAGGTTAATAAGTAACTGTATAATCTGTGTATAATTGATATAAACTTTACTATGAAGATAAGATATAAGAATTCAGTATTCTTTCAGTTATTTTTACGGATGCACTCAATAACGGTAGAGCCACACTTTATCATGCTCACTGAGCTATGGAGGTGAGCTAAAGCGTCCCCGTTGAAACAACTGCTTTGTATCAACACTGTTGATATTTATTATACTGCAGCAAGTGGCAACTTTTATTTGTTTTGTTAAGCGTTTCTCTTTTTATTTAATAAATAGATAAAATATACACATCGATGTCATAATATAGAGTTCATTTAAATTTCTTTTTAGCTTCACGCTGTATCCCCTAGGGTAGGGTAGGCAGAGGGTGCCTCGTGTTAAGATACTCCACTCACTCACTTTCCGCCGAATTCTGGAGGCATTGCGTGTTGAGTGGCGGAGCTCAACGTCAAATTTCGTTTATCTTTCGATTCGTTTTATTTATTCATTTTCTTTTTCTATATTTTCATTTCTTCACTTAGGTGTCGTGGCAAATTTGGAAAGAAATGTAAATATTAAATATTATATATAGTTGCACGCTTGTGCTCCTGCGCCACGACTGGCTTCAGCAGCATTTAATTTTTTTAGGAGGGAACCTAGTGTTTGTCTTAACGAAGTATCTCCGTTCCCCACTTTCCACCGAATTTCGGAGGAATTGCGTGTTGAGTAGCGGAACTCATCGCCGCGCTTTGTGTCGACGCTAGAGCGAAGAAATGAAAATATAACTTTAAATAAATATTTTCTTTCCATCTTTCCACGAATGGGATCGAACCCATAATCATTCGTTTTTTCAGTCACACACTTGTGGCACTGCGCCTCGACTCCCTCTTTTAAAAAATAATATAACGAAAAACTTTCTCTATTAAATTATGTAAGTATCAATGAATACTTTTAGAAGTTTTCTGGTATAATTTAATAGCATATTTTCTGTAAAACATTGTAGAATTCCGATAGCAATCACGCATCTTTAGAGCTCGAGTATTAAGTACAGGAAATTGAGCTTCTACGAACAGCGGAAAACTGTTAAGTATCTGTTCTTATCTATACTTGGTACTTCAATAATAAGTTAAGTTTAATATAATAAAAAACCTTATTAACTTTACAAATGTCAAACTTACTTTCTCGATCTTTTTTCGCTAAGTTTTCTTTAAGTTCTCGATTTTTGATAACTTTAACTTGATGAAGTTAAAAATATTATTTTTATATAACCATAAAAACTAATAATATATATGTGTAAAACATAACTTTTATCACAAAATTGAATTATTAAAGATTATATAAAAAAAATATTAAAGTTAGTTCAATACATTCAAGCGACAAATGAATCTAAAAAATTTGCAAATAAATTGAAAACAGCAGGAAATCCATTATTCAATGTTTAAATCAATAATAAAATAATTTTCGTAGAGTGAGTGCTACTTGAAACTGAATATAGCTATTGATACGAACTGACGGGCAATTTACTGCTAGTAAAAGAGAAATTCCAGTACGGTACTATTACGACGTGTACCGGCAAGTGTTATATTTAGTTTTACATAGTCAAAATGCTTTTTTTACCGCTAAGTTATTTTCGTTTATTCATACCTGAGCAATTCTCTGATAATAGTGTTTTCATATATTTACAGGCAACCAGGCAAAAAAAAAAGTATTAGCAAAGCGTGGCGTTAAATTCCGCAATGCCTCTAGAAATTGGTGAAAAGTGGGGAACGGATGTGTTTTAATACTAGGTTCCCTGTTGTGTGCGGGATACAGCGTGAAGCCGATTATAAGGTGTTACAGGTTTTCAAATTGTAATAAGCCTTATAATGTGTACCTTATAATGCCTTGAAATAATTTTATATTGTAAAAGCACACCACTTTTATATCTCCTATAATATGGGGAAAAATGTTCTTAAATGTATATTAACTTAAAATTTTATAAAATTATTAATTTCTTTTAAATATTTACAATATTCAATTTGTCCTTAATTTATATTACAGTAGGTACCATAATCAATTATTTTCTATATTTTAGTAGGCTATGTGACAGATCCTGATTTCTAAAAGAAATTGCAACAAAAGTTTGAATCTAACTCAGACTTCCATCATTAATTTCGATACTAGCAATATTGATGGCTGCTCTGTTTGAAATTTTATTATAGAATAGATAGTAGACGAATAACATGTTCTTATTGAATACTTTGCTTAGGGCAAAAAATCTTAGTAATATAAAACAACCAGCACCAATTATTTACAACCAATTAAAACAACAATTTATTACGACCAATTACCGACAGTCCACATACATATAAAAAAACCAGTTGAGTGCGAGTCGATAACGCGCATCTATGGTTCCGTACCAATTTTATGATTGTAGGTTAACGGGAACGTGACGTAACTTAAATTTTTGGGCGTACGCATCATTTCTTTCATATGTAATTTTATATGAAATATAAATTTGTAATAATTAACTATAACAATAAGTTTCTTTTAATCATTTTTTCTATGACGTACCCATAAATGTAGATGTTTCTATGATGTACCCATAAATCTTATTTTTTTTCCTTTTCTTGTAATGTAAATTCTGACTTCTTGTTTAATTTTATAATTTAACAATCAAAACAAAACTTATAGGGCACCACCCTACAGGTTTTGATTACATGGTGAATTTCTTACAAAATGCAGCAAATACAATACATAAGCGCTCGTATCTTTTAATTGCGTTGGCTTAAATTTTTATGTTCTAAGGGCCCTTTGAATTTGATATTAATTTCAGCTTGTTACAAGACAAAATGTCTCGACAGACGGACAGACATGCATTTCTCTTTTGATGTACGGAACCCTAAAAATGGCAAAGACGGATATGTCTATAAATTTAACATTAATATTTTTTCTTCTACTGTATATAGAAAAAAAGTGAGTATAAGTAATCCTTTCATAAAAACCTTTATAAAACTCGTTGTGAGGCTGAGGACAAGCTGCGGTCATTCCATTAGCGACACACGTGTTGCTATTTACACGCAAACCTCATTATCGCGCCTTCATCGGTAAGCTTTTATATTTTGTATGAAAAGAAAACCTTACACGTTCTTATGTTCAATGATTGGAAAAAAAAATTGTAAACAATAAAAGTTTTCATAAAATATTACTGTCATTGGTACACCATATACTCGAAAGTGTGAAAGGCAGTATCATGCTGTATCTCGCATACAACAGAGTAGGCAGAGGGAACCTAGTGTTAAGACACTCCGTTTTCCACTTTCCGACGAATTTTTCTTTTTTGCTTTGTTGCCAGAGCGAAGAAATTTTTTTTTAAGAAATAATAATTCACATGAAATAAATCAGACGATCTCAATGCGTTGGAATCTTTAAACGTAAACTTCTACCTTGAACAGCACTCATAATCTGTTCATATTTTATGTGTTATATATAATACGTAATTAATTTTCATAAGTATTGTATGTATATATGTATGTATATTTGTATGTATGTATGTATGTATGTATATATGTATGGATATGTTTAGATATATTTATATGTATGTTTATTCGTCTTTTGTAGTTTCCTAATAATAGTTTACTATATCTTAGTGGTTGCCTGTAAGAAGTCACTTGCAGTGATAAGGCCGCCATTGTACATATTATGATAAATTATATATAGAAAATTAAAATGTAAACTTGTGAAGTCCTATATGCAATAAAGTGTTATTATTATTATTATTGTTATAAGAATGCTCAATCTACGTAATAACTGGGAAACCCGCTACTCGTAATGCTGAAATCCGTGTACACCTCTCAATATCCTTACCAAATGATGTTGCGCCCGAGATATTACGGCACTTTGTGAGGGCCCATCGAGTGGAATGCGGGTCACCGTTCGTCAACTATTCAATTTGAGACTATTCAAAAAGAGGCCGTCCATTAGTCTGATACAATATTTTTGTAACTAGTCCATCTAAACTCCATTCTATAGTCCCGGTTTAAATTTCCGTATTTTCCATAGTTAGGAACTATGACCCGCGATCATTACTGAACTCGGCTAATGCGTCACAGTAAAACATTTATATATTCTCTAAGGGGACTTTACGTGTTGGACCTGTGTCTCCATGCAAGCATGTCAAAAGACCAGTTTTTATTGAACCAGAGATCAGGAAAAGAGAAACATAGATATAATAATATTATAATATAGAAACATAGTAATATAATAAAGGAGAGGCATGAGTATATGAGGAACAAGTGTGTGACAGGTTGTGGATTTGACCACCACTCGTGGAAATGGAATATTTTAATTGAATTCATATTATCATTTCTTAGCTCTAGCTCTGGTATCGAGGCAAGACACGGTGTTGAGTTCCTTCATTCAACACGCAACGCCTACAAAATTCTGCGGAAAACGAGGAACGGAGTGTCTTAACACTAGGTTCCCTCTTTCTATCCTGATCTGTGCGGCGCGACAGCATAAGTTAGTTAATTTAGTTTTACATTGATGGGTAATTAAGGAATATAATATTTTTAAGATTTTTTAATTACGTGGCAAATTTCATACAAAATGCAGCAAAAACAATGTACAAACGCTTGTGTCTTTTGATTGTGTTGTCTTAAAAGCTTAATGTTTCATATTAATGTAGTTTGATAACTCTACGCGATCTTGAGATAAATGGTCTTGACAGACGAACAGACTGCAAAGTGATCTTATAAGAGCACCGTCTTCTTCTTTTGAGGTACGGAACCTTAATAATGATAACATGTTTTCATTACGGATCTAATAAGTTAATGAATATATAACGCGTCAATAGTCTTATCCTATTTTTAACATTTTAAAGTGTTATTCCACACTTAGGAAAGAAGAATACTTATTTAGAAAACGTATAAAAAATTGAACGTAGACGGAACGGGACTCGAACCCGCGCCTCCTGGAAACCGACCTAGTCGTTTAGTAGTCTTATCCTAGTACTTTTTTTGACCACATCAACATATTATGTAGTGCTTTGCATGATGTATCATATTGTTAATCAGTTGTTTCAACACAAAGACTAGATTTCCTCGAAGGCATTCAATCGGCCACTGCACATTGATTGATGTCTAATCGACAATATTAATCCTGAATATATGTACGTCTGTATATATATCAGCTTCACGCTGTATCTAGCAAACAACATGGTAGGCAGAGGGAAACTAGTATTGAAACACTCCGTTTCCGTTAGTCGTGGCGCAGGGGCACCAGTATGTGACTGTAAGTGCTACTGGTTGTGAATTCGATCCCCACTCGAGGAAATCATAAATATTTATTTAATATAATTATTTCTGCGCTCTGGTGTCGAGGTAAAGCGGGCGTTGAGTCCCGCAACTTGAATTTGAATTTATATTATATAATATATTATAATAGCTTACTAATTATGTATGTATATAAAATTTATAAATGTGTAAGTTTGTGAGAATGGATGTTCGTTCCACTTTCGCGTAAAAAATAATGAACGGATTTAAGTTACAATATTTGCAAGCATTTTGAATAATTTGGCTATAAGCAAACAAATAAGTTGCCAAGCCGTACGTGGGTCGCTAGAACATTAAGAAAATACTGCCAGGAATGATTACTTACACCTACACGTGAAAATTTCAATAGGCGTTTTTACAAGCGTAAAAATAACGTTAAATTACAATTAACAACAGATTATATATATTGAAAATTGAAAATTTGGATGTGGGTGATGTATAGAATGATATTTAAACTTATTATAACTTGAGGCCAGTCGTGGCGCAGTGGCACGAAGTGTGACTGTAAATCCGACTGGTTGTGGGTTCGATCCCCACTCGAGGAGATTGAAATATTTACTTAAATTTATATTTACATTTCTTCGCTCTGGTGTCGAGGCTAAGCGCGGCGTTGAGTTCTGCCACTCAACACGCAATGCCTCCAGAATTCGGCAGAAAGTGGGGAACGGAGTGTCTCAACACTAGGTTCCCTCTGCCTACCCTGCTGTGTGCGGGATACAGCGTGAAGCTGATAAAATATAACTTAAGCGTTTAAAAATAAATTATTAGTATTCATCGGGACACTCCAGAATTCAGCGGAAGATAGGGAAACGGATTGCCTTAACACTAGTTTCCCTTTGCCTACTCTAGCTAAAAATACATATTAATATGTAGTACTTTCTACAATTTGGTTGTCTTTTTACTTGTGACTGTGACTTAAAGTTTGCGCTATGTTTAAATTATTTGATTACAGTCAATCATGGTAGTAACAATATGAAATATTGTAATAATAAATTGATATTTAACATATGGATATTACAAAAATTCAATTGTTCAAGCTGCATACACACAAGCATAACTTGAAAATATGATGCAATAAATATAAAATAACATTTCTTACGCAAACTGCATAAGGGTAAGATATTTATTTTTCTGTGAGCTATTAATTTGCATCCGTGAAATACGGCAGTGTGCAGTCTGTATTTGCATAACATATGCATTATCCACGGCTCTTACATATAAAAATCGATAGTTGGTAAACTTATCTTTAGTGCAGACAGTATGCTTCTAGCCATCATTAACGCTTTTACGAGTATTATGTACGAAATAGATATATAACAGTGCAGTGAGTGTATGAAAGTGCAATTAAGACACGCGTGAGTGTGTCTAGCCAAGTTAGAAAGCTGAAAAATGGCAAAGTGTATTTTACAAGAACCTTTCAAACTATTTTTAAACATTTTTAAAGTGTTATTCCACACTTAGGAAAGAAAAATACTTATTTAGAAAACGTATAAAAATTTGAACATAGAGGGACTCGAACCCGCGCCTCCTGGAAACCGACCAGGTCGGTTTCCAGGAGGCGCGGGTTCGAGTCCCTCTACGTTCAAATTTTTATACGTTTTCTAAATAAGTACCTTTCAAACTACTTTTGAGCATAACTCGTTAACTAATTAGTATACAGGCATGAAATTTAGATAGATTTTTATTTTGTAATATTATTATAAAGTAGGTATACATATATATGTAAATGTGTAAAGTTTATATCAAACATAAAAAAATCCTCGTTAAACTTGATTTTATAAGCATTTGTTTGAGATCGCTATTATACAAAAGAAACATAAGTTGAAATTGTGTTCTATGTTTTTATATTAAATTTATATATTTATTAACTTATAATAGATATTATGTACTCAATAGCTTAGGAAAGCTAATTTCTTTTTAGAAAACATACACACATTTTAACGCAGGGATTTGCATGGTATCCAAGAGGCGCGGGTTCAAATCCTGCTACGTTAAATTTTTTTATGTTTTCTAAAAAATTTTTTTCTTACATTTTTAAAATATTATTCTACACTAGGAAAGTGTGGAATAATATTTTAAAAATGTAAAAAAGCCAATTTCGTTTAGTACATTCCTTATGTATGTCGAGCGAACATTCGCCAATTCATAACTAGTCTAAAATGTTTATGAGATATTTCTATTACATTAGAGCTACAAACATTATAAGTTTTAAATGAATATAAAGATATTTTGACATAAAATACTAAAAATTTTTGATAAATTTTGTTATGGATAGGTTTTGCTGACGCAGTACGTCCCTAAGACCTAAGACAGTAACAGGTGCGTACACAAGGCTTTTATAACTTGGTATTGTATACGAAATATAAAATTTCGAGCTAAAAAGATGTTTTATTTTTCTCTCTTTCGTATCTTTACGTATCTAATGAGATCATTAGATATATAAAGATTACCTTTGTTTTTAAAAAAACCCTCAGATAGGAAAAAAAATACGTCTATATTATGCATATAAAGCTAGCTAGATTCTCATATATATATATATATATATATATATATATATATATATATATATATATATATATATATAGTGGCGTGCCGAAGTTTTGGGCCACAACTACAATTTCATCAAAAAATCTAGAATAATTAGTGAGAATTGATGACGTCTTTTTTACTATCACCTCTTTTTTACAACACTTTGTTGAAATGCCTTTACCAGCAATGACTACAGCGCACCGACGAGGCTCCATTAATGTGAGATTTGATCTTCTGGCTTGAGGCCAATCGTGGCGCAGAGGAACAAGTGTCTGACTGTAAATATGGACTGGTTGTAGGTTCGATCGATTGAGGAAAGCGGGGAGTCTCTTTAGACTACTCGAGAAAAATTTTAATTTCTTCGCTCTGGTGTCGAGACAAAGTGCAGCGTTGAGTTTCACCATTCAACATTTTGTAACAGTATGTACCTTGGGTATAAGTTAAAAATAAATAAAATAAAATATGCATGGCAATATACATAAATAACATAGATAAAGATGAATAATACAAACTATGTATTTTTAATATCATATGAATCGAGACGCGTTCGTGTATTGTCGTCCCGAGTGTCGCGACCGTTGTTCTGTCTATATAGGTGGTGGTGATGCTGGAAGGCAGCGGTCGAGTCGAACTCTTAAGTACTACGGTACTAATAAATATGATGCACATAAAGACTCGTACCAAGTATATTATAAATATAATATAAT
>DWLH01000665.1:0-17686 GCA_018249795.1 Heliconius telesiphe telesiphe
GTGGGTAACTCTTCGAACAATATAAGTGTGAAGCACAATGTTACTTTATTCCTAGCTGAGGACGGTAACGGGAAATCCGTTATAGTTAGTGCGGGTAAGACCTTTCTTCTTCTTTTCTTATAGCTTCTCTCTGTATCCCGCACGCAGCAGGATAGCCGAATTCTTGAGGCATTGCGTTTTGAGTGGCGGAACTTAACGCCACAAATACGTTTAATTATTTTCGTTGATATGTCGTGTCGTTTCGTTTCGTTGACATATTTGGTGTTTTTAATAAATGCATAACATTATGCACAAAATACGCTTTTCTAATACATTCGATTTTATCCGTATTTTCGATTATTCGAATGAATTCTAATGATGTTGTCTTTAGTCCAGTT
Organism: Heliconius telesiphe telesiphe; assembly: GCA_018249795.1. Taxonomy (NCBI): domain Eukaryota; kingdom Metazoa; phylum Arthropoda; class Insecta; order Lepidoptera; family Nymphalidae; genus Heliconius; species Heliconius telesiphe. The sequence goes on from DWLH01000665.1 coordinate 378, forward strand.
AGACAATTTTTTACTGTATAGTTTATACTAAAAAAAATAACCTTAACAAAAAGTTTTAACGCATAATGCGAAAACTATCGAAGAAGCAGCAGGTTCTTATTTATATAATTTTGTTTACAATACTATATTTTATAATGAAACATATTTTTTTTCAACTTTACAGGCATTTCAACACTAATAGGTGAAGATCTAACATGGTTGTTAGAGACGTTTAAGTCGTGTAACCCCGCGTGGCGCCAGGTGCGGTGTGTTGTATGCGACCCCACCAAGTGTCAGGAGGTGGGTATTATTTAAATTGGTAACAGTATGTTAGACGAGTTTGGCTGTGGGTGTTTTGATTATTTTGTTCCTGAACGGAAGCCATGACTCGTCGAACGTACTGTACTTAGGTTTTTTATTCATTTAACAATGATTTTCTTTTTAACAGTTTTTAATTTTTTTGTTAGAAAACATAAAATTTTGAACGTAGCCTTGAAACCGCGCTTTTTAGGAGACTTCCAAGAGGCGCAGATTCAAATCCGGATGTGTAAAAAATATACATTTTCTGAAATTCTATTTCTGCATTGTATTTTTTTTGAGTAGCACATCTTTTAACCAGACCTAGAAAATGAAAATATTTAAAATAAATTATCTCCATATATATATCAAGTTAATATATATATATTTGTTTTTTTTTATATATTTGTACACACAAATATGTAAAATTCAATCAATATGAATGTATGGCTCAGTGGTCAAATGCCGTTATGTTCAAAAATGTTATACGTTTTCTAACAAAAGTAAAAAAAGCATGTTTTATTGATTGACACCAGGAAGTGCGCACAGCGTTTCCATCAGCGCACGTCTCGTGCTCCGTATGGCAAGCGGCCAGATCGGCCGCGCGTCTCGCCACCGAGACCCCCGGGGCCCCCAACGGGCAGGGGGCCTCAGCGCCGAGAAACCTCGTCGCGTCCGAGGTGGCCGCGGGCTGCAAGACTTACGCGCTGGCACTGTTGCGTGGTGATCATACACCTGCGCAACTGCAGGTGCGTTCTGTTTTTGTCTACTTATTTTATTTCTGCCTATTAGTTTGTTTTTTTTTAAATTGTTTTTACGTGTTGTTAAGTGAATTACGTTAGCGACAGACAGATGATTGAAAAAAAACAAAAATGATTTTAAAACTAACTTTATTTATATTCAAAATTAATACAAATGAACCCTATGAACGATTATTCCACTTCGATGTGGGAATATGGAATGGTCATTCTCACAAAAAATATTATTTATTAAATTTATTAGAACATTACGCAATTTCTATATAGACAATTTATTGTATTAAAAATAAACTAACGGAAGTTCTACGTAGGCACTTTTCATACAGCAGTCCTATGTAATTAGTGTGTTCTTTAAAAAATATGTTATTTTCTAAAATATTGTACAATATTTATTTAGAATATATTGAATTTAGTGTCGTGTGTAGGTTTATTTAACATTTTGTGCTTGGACTTGTGCTTAAAGCCCTCTTGAATTGGAGAGCCTTGAGTGTCATATGTGCCAGGTATAGTGGTAATTATGAAGTCCATTTATTTTTTAACTATCTTTATAACAATAATTCAAAAAAGTTTAAATAAAGTATACTTTGTAAGAAACGAAAATATTAAACTGTTAAGATAACTTTTGATCTCCTGATTCTGATGCCTCCAGAATTAAGCGGAAAATGGGGAACGAAAATGTCTTAACAGTAGGTTTCCAGGTGCAGGTAAAGAATAATGAAATATAAAACGAATTATATATTCATCTACCTTTTTTTTTTTACTTTTTGACCTTACAGGCTCTAAAGCGGAGTATAATAGGAACAGGTGCCGGCACACTCCGACTGTGGGAACTCCTGACGCGGACTGGTGGTGCCATATCGAAGCTGGACGGGTGGCTGGAACCTGATAATTATACTAATATATTGCATAAGGTTGGATGAGTTTTTATATGTGTCATTTATTAAGTGGTAATTTAGTCAACATAGCCGTCGTGGCGTAAGGGCAAAAGCGTGCGACTGTAAATAACGTGCGACGGTTATGGGTTCGATTCTAACTTGGGGGAATGAAACATATAGTATTTCGGCTCGGCGTTGAACCACTCAACGAAATTGTCTTAATGGAACGAATTGTCTTATCACAAGGTTTCCTCTACCTACCCTTTTATGTGCAGGATACAGCGTGAAACTAAATAATAATAACACTTTTTCTTTTCTTTTCAGGGTCTAGAGCGTCTCGTAGTTAAATTCCAAAACATAGTTCGAAGTCAAATGCAACCAGACGAGTTTGTTTCACTGTTCTTCAATATTGCCAATCAGTTGGAGGAGGAGAGAAGAAACTTTGCTATCAGCAGGTTGAGGGTAGGTTGTTTTTTTTTTTGCTTCACTCTGTACCTTGTTTATAGTAGAGGGGAAAAGAACTAAAAACTAAATGTTAAGAGAAGCTTACCAAAATACAATAGTGAAAACTGCAATTAAAGCCATTTCTTGAATTTGGGTGCACAAATGCACAGACAAAAAAATAAAAGTTATTGTTTTTGGTCCTATTACATTGATAAATGCCGCCAATTGTAGATCTTCCCATTTATCCTCCATGTACAGACAGCAATCACTGACATTTCTATTATATACAGGTGGAAGTGTCAGCACCACTTTAAATGAAACCATAGTTTTAACTACTCCATAAAAGCCTAATACAATTTTAAAAATGTTTTTTTCCCAAAAATTAAATAGTGATTTTTTCAAACAAAATAATTAATAAAATTGTCGGTTTAAAATAAAACGTCATTTGTCAAGAACGACGCACGCACACATAAACCTATCAAAGGGAAACCGTCGCATACGTCTCATTCGAAATCGAGTCGTAGGTATTGGCGGCAAAGTTCAAAGTGTGTTTAACTTTTAGTAGTATTTTTGTAGTAGTATGCGTTTACGTTATTCGCATCTTTGCGTAACTGCGTCACACAAAATACAGGTGTGGATAAACATCGTGAAATGAAAAAAAAATCCTACGTCTAAACTGTTGAGCTATCTAGATTAGTTTCTTAAGGTATGGGTTTGAAATATTTTACCCTATATGCTGTTTCCGTAAAAGGAGCGTTGCCTCTTCCAACCTGTATATAGATAGATTATTGAATAATTGTTTTAACTGTTGAGCTTTCTTGATTAGTTTCTTTAAGTATGGGTTTGAAATATTTTACCCTATATGCTGTTTCCGTAAGAGGAGCATTGCCTCTTCCACCCTGTATATAGATAGATTATTGAATAATTGTTTAAACTGTTGAGCTTTCTTGATTAGTTTCTTTAAGTATGGGTTTGAAATATTTTACCCTATATGCTGTTTCCGTAAGAGGAGCGTTGCCTCTTCTACCCTGTGTATAGATAGATTATTGAATAATTGTTTTATTTACAGGATACAGAAACGTTAAAACAGTCGCCCACAGACACAATAACTCAATACGCCTATAATTTAATGAGTCATCAGACGAAATTGGCGCAGAAATGCCTGGACGACAGAGCTGGCAGGTGACTGACTTTATTTTTTTTCAAAATTTTCTCTAAACTTTTTGAACCGGTGACCTTCTTGTATTTCGTTCGTTTAGTATGTAGTTGTTTTTTTTTTACTTTATGAAAATCTAGTCGGATTTGAACCAATAATCTATTTATGGGATGTGCTAATTTACAGTAAATTTATAATTACTATACTAGTAACGAGGCAAAGCACCGAGTTCCGCCACTCAACACGCAATGACTCGAAAATTCGACGGTGCATGGGTAACGTAGTGTACACCTGGATTTGAACCCGTTATTAATCTTTAGTCATGCAAAGCCATTAATAAATCCTCTCTTTCTAGAAGGCATAGTAGCGCGGCCATATGTAAATACGGTACGTCCACACAAGAATGTTCGTGCCTGTTCAGTAAAGTGTTCCGGTTACCGTGTCGACATATATTGATGTTGACCACTGAGCTTAAGGTGAGTTAGATAAGATTGTTGCAGATTGGGTGAAGGGAACCTGGTGTGGAGAGTCTCCCTTCTCAACATATCACAATTTTTTGTGATATTGCGTGTTAAGTGACGAAACTCAGTCGCGCTTTATCTCACTCTTGTGCTACAACGGCGTCAATTAGTAGTCGTTTTATTTAAAAAAAATTACCGTATTTGTGGCGCAGAGGTACAAGTATCTGACTGTAAACGCGACGGTTGTGGGTTCGATTCCCATTCGAGGAAATGAATTACTTAATATTATAATTTCCTTGCTTTGGTAACGAGGCAAAGAGCGCGTTGAGTTCCGTCACTCAACACGCAACGCCTCAAGAGTTTGTTGGAAAATAGAGAGCGAAAGTGTCAATGAGGAACAGAGTGTGACTAAAATCCCAGGTTCCCTCTGCCTACTTTGCTCTGTGCCGGAGACAGTGGAAGCTAAAAGTAGTTTAAGATAAATGGACAGCAGACATAATAATAGCAGGTTTTAAAAGCTAAAAAAGATTTAACGTAGAATTTAAATATCCGTATCTTGGACACAATTCTGGCAATCGTGATCGCGATGAGAATCGAACCCACAAACATCACAGCTACTACATCAAACACTGTACTGTGACACGATTACTTATAATTTTGTTACAGTACAGTCGTCGAGTTGTGGCCTTGTTAACTGTAGGTGGTTGCGCAAATTTGATTATAGGACTTTTTCTCACTTTTAATTATTTTCTTCCTGTGTAAACAATGTGCACATTCGGAAATATTAACTACAGGGCGGCCAGGACTCGTCAACTGAACGTGTAAATTGTATTATTTTAGTATTACATTGTATCGTATGTATGCAGAGAACCGTAACCCAACGCCGCACTTTTGCCTAGTTACCAGAGCGAGGAAATGAAAATATTAAATTTCTATTTTCGCGAATAGTAATTGAATGCAAAACCGTTCGCACGCTATGGCTGTTCGCCTCTACTATATATGGGAATTATATTTTATTATTTTATTGTAGGTAAAAACACACATTCCGTTCGAGCCTCGGTGGACGGTGCAGCATTGTTTGTTCGGCTGCGACAACGCGAGCAACGCGGGGACTAATACGACTAGTATGTATATTTTGTTTTGTTTCTTATCTGTTTGGAACTTGCTTAATGGTCAGAGCGTTAGGATGTTAGGACGATAAAAATTTTGTTTCCTAAAAAATTTTTCCTTTCTAGGTGCGGAATAACATTTAAAAATCATAAAAAAATATTTTTATGTTGAAAATTTTTGTATTTACTTCACCTAAATAAAATTATCATAAGTTATCTTATATGCCTTTTACTTCACTTTTTTTCACGCATAAAGGGTAGACTGTTCCACTTCCCTTCAATTTTAGAAAAATTTTACCACTTCCCAGTATCCGATGGAGCTTAAATTTGAATTACGATTCCAGTTCTTATGACAATGAAATTACATATACTCGTAATCAATATTGTTGTTAATTTAAAATGGCCGCCGCAACAAAAATTGTTATTATTTATTATTATTATTTTAGTTATTATTGCTCATAAATTTGTTATTTATCACTATTCTTATTATTTTTAAAATAATTATACATTTCGTTTATACTTTCAGCAAGTGGCACCACTTTCATGGAGCAGGTGGTAGTGGAGACAGATGGACGACAGGCCATACAGCAACCCCAACAAATACATCAGGTATGTATATATAGACACACAAACATACAAACAAGCACACCTAAATATAGTAGATATCTTTACATCAGTTTTTCCAGTACATTGTCGATTATCCGAACTTAGATTTAGCGTACGATTGCTAATCCGAATTTAACAGAGAGCAAAAGTAAGTTCGATTCCTACTTGGGGGAATTAAGTTATTTTTATTTCCTCGCGAGGCAAAGCGCGGCATTGCGTCCCGCCGTTCAACACGCAATGCCTCGAAAATTTGGCGGCTAAATAAAAAAATCTAAAAAGTTAAAATGTATAGATTTATCATAGAAAAAAAAAACATTATAAAATTATAATTGTTCATTTCTTACAAAAAGAGTGCATACGTCCGCAATCTTAAATTGTACTTCCTTATGACATACACTCCTGAACTTGGTACGGAATCCTCGATATGCGAGTCTGACTAGCATTTGATCGGCATTTAAGTTTAATAAATCAACAATAGATTTTTTTTCAATTATTACTACTTTTTCTCTTTCTTTCTAGAGAAAAAGTTTAGTGTTAAGACATTCCATAAATATAAAAAAATACATAATATATTACATTATGCTTTCTAGGTGAGCGGAGTAAGGCAGCAACAGTATGTGTTAGCGACCCCAGGACAACCAGCCACGCCCGTTTCACAAGTTAGTATGGATCTGTCTTAGTATAAGAGAGAATATAGTGTTCAATCACTATCGTTTTAGGATCTCGTACCTAAATTACGTTCCGTACCGTTCCGTTATAATAAATCTCAGTCTGTCCGTCTGTCACCATGCTGTATCTCATGAACCGTGATAGATATTTTCGCACAGTATATATTTCTGTTGCCGCTGTAACCACAAATCTGTTGTACTGCTGTACTCGCAATCATTTTGTGTACTTTTCCATTGCGCCATATGCCTTCTTCATACTGATTAGTGATTACTATTTAATTTTGTCTGATTGTAGGTAATATTTTGCGGCGGCGGCGTAGGGGGAGTGGGCACGGTAGGGGGAGTGGGGGGAGCGGCTCCCGTCATCACGTCCGTGCTGCCCCCCGGTGGCGCGGTGCTCACGCCACACCACCTGCACCACTGATGCGGAGTTTAAAGCCAAGTTGAGTGATCTGGCACGTGATAGAACAATGAAGTGATCAGTTCATAGTAGTGTAAATGTATGTTCTAAAGCAGGATGGCATATATATCGATCTCACTCTAACATACGGCACGGTATATACGTATATTTGTCTAACTGTCAGGAGTAAGTATATCTGTCTCGTTTTTACATAAGGTTAAAAATAGCTATCTCATAATGTTATAACTGGTTATATGTATCGTTTACTTTCTGACAAAAAGACGAGATATATTTATCTCGTTCCTATAAAAAAAATTAGATATATATCGCTGTCTTGCTCTAACATATGGTTAGAATGTATATCTGTCTCACTCTAACGTACTTTACTTCTCTTGCGCACGCTCCTACGTACGAGTCAGTGTGTATCTATCTCACTCTAACTTATGATTGAGTGTATGTCTGTCTCACTCTAACGTACGGCACAGTATATATCTGTCTCGTTCGTTGAGTGAAGGAACTATTTAAATTAATTAGGGTAATATACACTTTGTTCTAATTAAGAAGCTGGAATTTATATAATATTTTTTGCTTTTTTTTTTAAAGTGATGGTTGTGGGTTCAATTACCACTTGGGGAATGTTTGTATTTTTTTATTTATTTATATATACTTTATTGTACACCACAAATAGAAAGCAAGCAAAGTCACAACTTACATCTAGTAAATGCACATAACATTGTGCGAAGCACAAAAGGCGGTCTTATCGCTAATTAGCGATTTCTTCCAGACAACCTTGAAGTTAGGAGATATAAAATTAAAAATATATATTGTGTGTAATATATATAAATATATACATATATATTGATTTGTAGGTCATTTTAGATAACATTCGTTTTATTTTTGTTAGCTTCTAGCTGTATCTTGCATACATCAGGGTAAGCAGAGGGAACCTAGTGACTCTCTATTCTACGCTTTTAGTTTGAATTTGAAATATTGCGTGTTTGCGGGGCATAACTTACCGCTGCGCTTTTACAGTCAAATGCTGTTTTACCGCAAGGTGGTTTCAAAATCACATTATTTGATATTTCTAAATTGTTTTTTATAGCTTCATGCTATATCCCGCACACAAACTTAGGCAGATCAAACTTGAGAAATATTTAAGATATTTCGCTCCTATTAAAACACATATTTTCCTCACTTTCCGCCGAATTCTGTAGGCATTGCGTGTTAAGTAGCGGAACTCAACGTTGCGCTTTGTCTCGTTACCGGAGCGATGAAATAAAAATGTTAAATATATTTTATTTCCTCGAGTGGGAATCGAACCCACAATCTGTTGCGTTTAAATGTTTTTTTATTGGAATAAGCACAATCAAAAAACCAGAATTCGGCGGAAAATGGGGAACGGAGTGTCTTAACACTAGGTTCCCTTTACCTACCCTGTTGTGTGCGGGATACAGCATGATAAGCAGAAATTGGGGGAGGGAGTGTTGTCTTAACATTAGGTTTTTTAAAAGTTTATTAATTAGAACAAAGTTTTAGTTCCCAATGTTTATGAGGAACTTATTATGTATACAATTTTGTTATATATAGTGTATAATGTACATATGTTTTTTTTATTAAAAATTAGAATTTTATTTATTGTCTTTTTTTCTTCCTATTTATATTTTTTGTGAGTGAAAGTGATTCATTTTATTATAGGTGTGTGTAGAAGAGAATTGGCTTTATAATATTTTAAAGCAGTATTTACATACCTACACCATATTCACGAAACCATGATATAAAAGATAAACAAATAAAAAAATATTATTTAATAGGGCACGATTGATGGAGCTTAATATTTATGTAGAATTTAGGTTAAAAAAAATCTAAATTAATCTAAAAATATTTTTGACCAATGTCTATAAAACTTATTAGTTAATACTAAATAATAACTAATACTACAGAGACAGAACCCGAAATATTACAAAAAAGAAATAGGGAAAGTAGGCTCCTAATTCAATAAATTTTGTAAATTATTGGGAAATAAGAAACTAGGTGACTTATATAGATTTCAAAATCAGCTTTAACAAACTTTTATTATCTATAACAATGATACGTATTTATTGAATAAATGCAATTGATCCTCTTCTTCTGTCAGTTTGTAGATTTGTACTTCAGTTTCCGATGTGAGAAGAACCTGAAATAAAAATAGTAGTATGAATACAAATAAAGTGGGTTCAACTTGGCGTTAAGAAAAAACCTATTAGAACTTTGAAAAAGTTTACATTATTTTTTGAAATTATTTTAGACAAATAGGCATAATTATAAATCACAAAAATATTTTTTAATTTATCAATTCACAGTGAAAACAAAAAATAATGCAAAGCTAAAAATTCCTATTAATAATAATTTTCAAATTCTCGGGACATTGCATATTCTCTCGAGTGGGGATCGAACCGTAATAATTAATTATAATTTTAATTAAATTTAAAAAATATATAACTTAAATACAATAAAAATAATAAAAAATATGAGGCCAATCGTGGCGAAGGGGCACAAAGTGTGACTGTAAAACCGACTGATTGTGGGTTCGATCCCCACTCGAGAAGATGAAATATTTACTTAAATTTATATTTCCATTTCTTCTCTCTGGTGTCGAGGCAAAGCGCGGCGTTGAGGTTTGCCACTCAACAGGCATTGGCCTCCAGAATACGGCAGAAATTGGGGAACGGAGTGTCTTACTTACTTGGTTCTCTCTGCCCACCCTACCGTGTGCGGGATATAGCGTGAAGCTGATTTTTTTATTTTAAAATTATAGGAATGAAAATAATCCGCACCAAACTTTTGAAGCCGCTAACACATCGTAAAGCTGCGCATACGCTGTACACTTTAGAGTCGCTCGATTTCAAATTCCATATATGAGCATTATTTTTATTTATAGCTATAATAAGAAGAGGGTGCGAGTGAGACAGGCTGAGGATTGGACACTGAAATAAAAGGTGTAATTTTTTATAATGTTTTTGGTAAAAAAAAACTTTTGGACACTGTTTTTTAAGTTATACGTTCTTACAAATTTTATAAAAATTAATTCTTTTTTTTAATGGAAAAAGACAAGGCAAACGAGCGTACTTCTGATGGTAAAAGATCACCGCCGCCCACGACCTCGTGTACCAGCAGAAGAGCTACAGGTGCGTTGCCGGCCTTTTAAAAGTACCCGGGTCGTATTGACCTGGAAACACTGCCGCATGTAGGCCATTCCGCAGTTGCGTGACACGTGGAAGGAAGTTCCGTACCGCACAGTAGTGGAGCACCACGTATCCAGATGGTGTGGATGGTACTTGAGTTTGAAAATTCGGCGGCAGATAACAGGTCAAAAAGTTCCCCAGAACACTCCCCTGATAAATGCTGTAGAGAACGCTCAGCGAGGACACGTCTCTATGCAAAGCCAATGTATCAAGTCTTTTACATTCATTGGGTCCTCAACGATTCGAATGGCTCTACGTTGTATGCGATCAAATGGGTCAAGTTGATACTGGGGTGCACCAGCCCAGAGATGAGAAGTGTTCAATATGAGGCCGCACATGGGGCCTGTACAGGGCCAATCTGTGTTTTAGCGTGAAGTACTGTCTCGCCTCCAGTTTCTTTGAGACCAACTTGGCCTTGCCTTCCAGATGATCGCGACACTAATAGTCGCTCGAAACGCTAAGGCCCAATTTGCTGATACTGGACGCGGCTATAAGGGGAGCATTTTGGAAGACTGGGAACACGACAAATAGATTTTTTAAGTGGTTAAAAATTTGTGTCTTTTTGGGGTTGAATTGAACCAGGTTTCTTTCACCACAATTAGAAACAGCCCCGAGGCATGCTTCAAATGAAGACACAAGTTTATTTTGGCACTGGTCGACGTTTTCCTGAGATATATTTGCGCGGCCGGAGTAAACAGCGTCCACTGTGCTATCATCTGCATAGCATTGAATGCTAGAATCTTCTAACATGTCATTGATATGCAGAAGAAACAGCGTATGGCACAGCACGCAGCCTTGGGGGACGCCAGCGTTCAAGGACATAAGTTCTGGGTAAAAACCGTCGACAACGACCTTGATGCTGCGCCCAGTGAGAAAGCTTGGATCTATTTGCATAAATTCTAGGGAAGCCCATATGACGGAAGTTTAGCAAAGACTGCCACATGCCACATTCGATCAAAGGCCTTCGCCATGTCCAAACTAACTGCCAGGCCCTCTATCTTGCTTTCGATGGCCGCAGCGCAATGGTGGGTTAGGTAAACCAGAAGATCGCCGGTTGAGCGACCATGGTGGAAGTCATATTGACGGTCATTAATTAATCGGTGATCCTCCAGATAAACCAAGAGCTGGCTATTGATGATGCTCTCTATAACTTTTGAGAGAAGGGCGGTGATAGCAGGTCTGTAGTTAGACGGATCGGAACCATCGCCTTTCTTCGGAATCTGGGATTACGAGATTCTACGAGTCTGGGATTACGCCGACTGAGTAAGAGTGCCGAAACAAACGCGTTAGCACCGGTGTCTCTACAGGAGAGATGGCATTAAAGGAGAGATGCCATTTGGCCCTCTCGATTTGTGGATGTTCAAACAGGACAGAGCTCGACAAACAGCTTTTTGAACTTAACCTCTTTGAACCTCTTTGAACTTAACCTCAGGCATTGAGCTCTGGCACTGCGGGATGGTCGGCGGCGTTGTTCCTCGGTCATCCAAAGTCGCGTTCTAGGCAAGAAAAGCGTCCAGGAGATCGGCTTTCCTTTTTGCCCTATGGACAAAGATATTGTTTCCGCGTAATGGCGAAAGCGAAGGCTGGCTAAAGTCATCAAGTGTCGCCTTTGAGAGTGCCCAAAACTGATGAGTTCCGTACGGGTAGCTCTCAAGGTTCTCGCCGATTTTGACGATATGCTCGGACCTTGTCCTGGTAATTTACAACTTAAAGTACCCAGAGGTTCGGTTATATTTCCTCTTGGAGGCTTTCACCTTCGGATCCTCAGGAACCAGTGCCTCGGCCCAGATTTAATATGCCCCGCGTTTGCTAAAGGCAAAAAGTTTGCAAGACGTATCAAACCATGGTTGTGACTTACCACCGATTGGCACTACAGTGCTAAGAATATAAAGTTCCATGCCCCGTAGAACCACGTCGGCAATATCAGCGGCACAGATATTGAGATCATCGGAAGAGAATCAAACCGGCCCACAGGGATAAGTTAGTAAGAAAGATAGTTGGCAGATCCCAACCTTCAAAATTGGCAAGACGACGGAAACTTAATTCCTCCCTAACGAACCCAACGACCCCGGCATGAGGCATAAAATTATGTTCTGTTTTGTACCCGGAGTATTTGAGATAGGCTGTATCGCTCGGTCAGACAATCTGAGTCTCAATTAGGAACAACGAGGCCGGCCGCGTCTTCTTAAGATGGTGTTTGCATTCAGGTTGGAATGTAGACCCCTGATATTACGAAAGTCCACGTGGTAGGTAGGAGTTGCCGTGGAGTGTATGCCTCGTTTACCTTGTCTCTAGCGCGGTAGAATTCGGCCGGTGGTCTGAGCTTAAAGACTCAGGGAGAGATTTTCTAGCACCAGAGGTGCTGGTACCCTCCTAGGATAGTTTGTTTCTAAAGGCCGCTATCATATTCCAGGTTTGGGTAGGAGTTGGGTGCCGGAGTCCGGCATTAACTAACGCGAAACGCAGTGGCATAAAACCTCTACTTAACGCTGGTTTTTAATAGGGGTTGTAATGATCCGGTCAAGTCAGCCCATGCGTGTTGCCATTGCTGGCGACGTGACCCTCCCACACGTACTTTAGCCGCCTCTTACGACACCATTAGTACCAGGGTGATCCTATTCTAAGCCGGGAACACACGGTAGTAATTCATTTGAATTATTTGATACTGAACTCAAAACATTAGCGTCTAATCATATTGTCCAGAGAAAAAATAATTAAATTAAAGTCTCGTAAAATTATGTTACAGGATATAAAAGTAAACCGTACTTACCTGGAAATCTGAATTTGAATCTGGACTAGTCATTCCAACGGGAACATTACCTTGAAATCGGCCCTTGAAATCCACTTCATATTTATCCATAGTCATAGAAGGATTATTTCTAAAAATAAATATATATTCATTAGCTTAGGTCTTCGGGGCGCAGGGACACAAGTGTGCAACTGTTGGCGCGACCGTTGTGAGTTCGACTCCCACTCGGGAATTCAAATATGAATTATTTTAATTTCCTCGTTCAGGTAATGATTTAAAGCGCAGCGTTGAGTTTCGCCACTCAATACGCAAAATCTGGTAAATTGGGCGGTACGTGGGGAACGGAATGTATTAATACTAGATTCCCTCTGCCTACCCCGCTATATGCGATATATAGCGTGAAATTAATACATTACCGGCAATCTAACGTTAGAAGAACTCTCATTTCTATAATAGAACACAAATGCACAGTCCCGGTGTCCGTGGCCGCGAGGAAATAAGAATTATTTGGTGATACCTCTATACAAGTTATTGATGACGCCGAATCTGAAATACATATAATAAGGTTTAAATAAATCAAATCTTGTGGGTTAGATTCTCACTCGGGAGAATGAATTATTATTTATCAATATTTTTGTTTTTTTTACTCTGGTAACAAGGCAAAGTCGCGGCGTTGAGTTCCGCCACTCAATACGCAATGCTTTAAAAATTTGGCGGAAGGAGGGGAACGAAGTGTCTTAACACTAGGTTCCCTCTGCCTATCCCGCTATATGCAGGATAAAAAATACTATTCAACTTCGAGGCAGTCGTGCCGCAGGGGCACGAGCGTATGAATGTAAACGCGAATAGTCGTGGGTTCGAATCCCCGTCGGGGGGATTGAAATATTAAATATTTTTATTTCCTTATTCTGGTAAAGAGGCAAAGCGCAGGGTTGAGTTTCGCCACTAAAGACGCAATGTCTTAAAAAATTGCCAGAAAATGGGGAACAGAAGTGTCTTTTTGTGAACGAAGTGTCTTAACACTAAATTCCCAGGCTTCCTCTGCCTACCATGCTATGTGTGTTTACGTTACTGGTATCTATGCGTAACTGCGTCACACAAAATCAGGTATGGATAAACATCGTGAAATGAAAAAGAATCCTACGTCTAAACTGTTGAGGTATCTTGATCAATTTCTTTAGGTATGGGTTTGAAATATTTTACCCTATATGCTGTTTCCGTAAAAGGAGACTGCCTCTTCCACTCTGTGTATTGTTGAGCTGTACAACGAAAACGAGAAGAATATATCATATACGTATATACGTACATATCACGCTGTATCCCGCTTAGCAGGGTAGGCAGAGGGAACCTAATGTTAAGACACTCTGTTCTCCACTTTCCGCCAAGTTTCGGAGGCATTGCGTGTTGAGTGGCGGAAATCAACGCCGCTCTTTGCCTCGACATCACAGAGAAGAAATGAGAATATAAATGTAAATAAATATTTCATTTCCTCGAGTGGGGAATGAACCCACAACCCGTCGATTTTATAGTCATACTTTGTGCTCCTGCGCCACGACTGGCCTCAATACCAGACCACCACAACGACGTATATATATTTATATCACATACGATTTACGTATATGATTATTATAGAGTTGGTGTGATCTTTTAACTGAGCTAGAGTAGGTATAGTATATTAGTAAGAATTTTATAGAAAAAATCGATTATTTTTAAATATACAATAATATACTCACTGGCAACACACAAGCTTTTTATTTTAACATTCCCCATAACCCTCCTAAAATTGAGAACTTCTCCACAATTCTTGCCCACCAGAAAATTATCAATATTATTCAGATTCACTATTTTCAAATGACAGCAGTGGATAGCACTTTCCCCTAAATTTGTTATTTCAAATAAATATGATTTACTTCTCACACTGGCAACACTACTTGGCCTGCCACTGTCTGATTGTGATAGCGATTTTTGGTGGGAAAGCCTTTTTACCATATTCCTTTCCTGTCTTTTATTTAATAATCTCTTTTTAGCCGAACTTAAATTAAAATTTGTATTTATTTCAATAGTATTTATTTCTGCGTCCAAATAATGTGTCAAATTGATGTTTTGGACTATTTCCAAGGACATTTTGGACCAAAAAGCTTTACCGATATTTGTTTTTGATGGGTTTTTGTTTTTTTCATGTATAATTGACCATGTTGTCACAATTCCTGTGCGTTGTAATGTGCATACCTGTCAAGGTGAGAAAGAAAAAAGACCATTATTTTCAGTTCTTTTGCCAAAGTTTGTTTATATTTTGGTTGCTTTTATTTTAAAGATGCGGCACGATGACTTTAGAGAAGCGAAATTTACTTGAATGATTTGAAACAAAATGGTTTTATCTCGGTAACAAAATAAGAAATTGAGGCAATCGTTGCCAATTGGGACAAACAACAGCTACCCGTAAACGCAACGGTTATGGAATCAATCGTCGCTTTTTCGTTACTCGCTTGTGCCTCTGCGCCACTACAGCGTGAAGCTAAAAAAAAACATTTAAAAAAATCACTACCTGTCTTAAAACTTTCTTTCCATTCCCCAAATTCACAGCACTGTGTTCTCCAACAAATTCTAAGCCCACAATATTATCGATTTTCTCATTATTACATATGTTGTAGGCGCTACTCGTGTATGCGCTTGCTTGGAACCGGCTGCTGTATTGCTATAAAGAAAAATAAACATGAGGCCAGTCGTGACGTAGGGGCACCAGCGTGCGACTTTAAGCGCGATAGCTTGTGGGTTCGGTTCCTACTCGAGCAAATATTTAAAATGAGAATAGTATGTTTTATCACTGCACCGATGTCAGTGGCCGCGAGAAAACAAGAATTATGTGGTGATATCTCTGTCTACAAGTTATTGATGACGTTGAATCAAAAATAATAATCTTAACTTCTTAAGATGGCTCTCGAAGGAAGGAATTATTTTCCTTTATCGGTACTAGTAACAACGACAATAAGACATGCAATGGCTACAGTGGCGGAAAGCGATGAACGGAGTGTCTTGACTCTATTGTCTCTTCTTATCTTACTATATGCGAGATTAAGTGACAAATAGAAAAAGAGATAGGTATATGCGCGATATAGCGCGATAAAAACAAAAACCGCTATCACACAACTTTTGCCCCAAATAATTTATTCAACTATGCCTGTGTGATAAATAATAAAGTTTAACAAAAAAATATGCTACCTGTTTATAACAATTTAAACCACTATTCTTCTTATTCCACTCTCTATCTCTTTCCATGTCTGTTAAATTATTTT
This sequence comes from Heliconius telesiphe telesiphe, assembly GCA_018249795.1. NCBI lineage: Eukaryota > Metazoa > Arthropoda > Insecta > Lepidoptera > Nymphalidae > Heliconius > Heliconius telesiphe. The sequence goes on from DWLH01000665.1 coordinate 16,394, forward strand.
TTTGGGTGCCATTTTCTACAATTTTACCTATATTTTCGTCTATTGCAACATCATTGCACCATGTCACCTCCTCTGATAGATCCCATAAGTGTATAGAACTGAAAGGAAAGCATTTATTGGGTCAACCGATCAGTTAATCAATTAAAATGTATTTTTTTCCCGCAGAGCAGGATAGGTAGAGAGGGCCCATTCGGTATTCGGGACATTGCGTGTTGAGTGGGGGAACCCAACACCGCGCTATTCCTGACCTGACCAGGAAAATAAAAATAATTCTTCTCTCCCCGATCGTGATCAAACCAACAACGTGGTGCGACTACACTACTCGATGGATTCAATGAATAAAATAAATCTTCACATATTTATATTTACATTTCTTCGCTCTGGTGTCGAGTTGAGTTGAGTTCTGCCACTAAACACGCAATGCCTCCAGAATTCGGCAGAAAGTGGGTAACGGAGTGTCTTAACACTAGGTTCCCTCTGCCTACCCTGCTGTGTGCCTGAAGCTGATTTTTTTTTTAATTCACATATTATAAAATAAATGCACATAGTATAAAATAACTAGTAACATTTATATATAACTTGTACTAACACTGTCGTCGAGGACAAGGTGGTTTTAAATAATTTGAACTTAGATTGAATTTATTTGGAGATAACATCTAATGTTAGAAAGATAGTTATCTAAAATAGACACTTCTCTAGAAAATTCGAGTAAGACCTATTGTAATACGTTTAATTTACTTTAAAATGAACTCAATACAATATTCAAATTTAAAACTGTTCTTAAAAACTTAAAAATAAAATAATAATTGTGGTAACCGTGAGGTTATACCGAATTAGAGTCAAAGTTATATGAACTGTATGGTATAAAGCAGTGAAATCGGGAGTTCAAAACATGAGCATCGTAAATATAGATTTTGGGAATATCCAACGGGATTTATACCAACAATAATCGCGCATGTAGTCAATCATTTCTCAATTTGGTTACACCGTATCCCGCACATAGCAGGATACGCCGAGGGAACCTAGTATTAGGACACGTTCCCATTACGACACGGTATTCCCCACTTTCTGCTTAATTCTCGAGACATTGCGTGTTGAGTAGTGAGCTCAATGCCGCGATTTGTCTTATTAGCCTAGTGAGAAACTGAAAATATTAAATATTTCAGTATAATTTATCTTACCTATCTTCCAAAACACCAACGAAATAACCTTCAGTGTTTCCCCAAAATCTGCCAATTTTAACATTATCTGTGGCTACCAGATATTTTATAGGTTCACGTCTTTGCAAACTGA